>CABHPH010125883.1:19436-31633 GCA_902168325.1 Peromyscus nudipes
ATATAGATATAGATATAGATATAGATATTGGGTGGCAAATCAACCTAACAAAATTTTCAAAAGTTCTGATTTAGCCACAAGTATACAAAGACTTCCACTCTTGAACTTGAACCCTCTCTATTAAAAAAAGAAAAAAAGAAAGAAAAAACTCAAGAACAACAAACCTTTTTCAGGTTACAAAAGCAATATACTAGTACAGTGAAGTGTAACATTTTGCTCAACAACAAACAATGTGTCAGTTATTTTCTCACTGGTGTGACAGAATGTCTAAGGAAGGTGACTTGAAGGAGGGGAGTTATTACTTCCAGGTTATTCAGGAAGGCTGGTCAATCAGTCCATCTGTCATCATAAGGTAAGCATGGTGGCATAATGATGAGGTGACTGGTCATATTGTATCCATGATCAGGACGCAGAGAGAATGAACGCTGGCGCTCAGTTGGCTTCCTCCTTGTTGTCAGTCAGAACCCCACCTCATGAGACGGTGCTATCTGCAATCAGGATGGGTCTTTCTTCCTCAACTGAAAGTCTCTGGAAACATCCCCATAGACACACCCAGAGATGTCTCCTGGGTGATTCCAAATCCTGCCCAGCTGACAATCAAGATTTCAACTGTCCCAGACCTTGTACACAAGAAAAGTCTTATAGAATCACATCACCTAGTGATGAAGTTGCCATCTTTTTTTTAAAGTCTTACTGTGTAGCCCTCCTGGCCTGAATGAACCTGAACTCACCATTGTAGACCAGGCTGATCTCAAAATCACAGAGATCCCATCTGCCTTTGCCTCCCCCATGCTAGGATTAATGCACCACCATTCCTGGCTTGCTACTTTATTTTGAAGTTATAGTCTTCAGATATTCACATAGTGACAAAATCACAGCAAGACCTTTCTCTCAGTATTTTCCCATCCAATCACACATTATTCTACAAGAAAAACAACTAAACACACGTTTCAATCTCATCTGATATCCTTAAATAATACTGCAGATAAATTATGCCAAAACTCCACAGAAACTGCTGTCAATAAACTAGATCACAGATGGATTAACTCCACCAAAATACTTTTCTTTATTTGGTAAGTCTAGTTTCATTGCAATTACTGACAGGAAATACTGAAAAACACTTTTTTGTGATAATTTAAACAGCATTTATGAGACTCTTGTGTACTTAGTAAAAAGAGACTTACCAAGACTTCCAATATCACAAAGAGTTTATTGGGGGCTGGAGAGATGAGCCAGCAGTTAAGAGCAACTTAACTCTTGCAGAGGACCCAGGTTCAATTCCTAGTACCCACATGGTGCCTCACAACCATCTGTAACTCCAGTTTCAAGGAATCTGACACTCCATTATGACCTATATGGACACCAATCACAAACAGGATGCACATACATGTGGTCAAAGAACTCATACACATAAAAATAACATAGATCTTTTTTCAAAGAAGTTTATTTTAAAGTTTCCATGGCAAAAGAAATTTTCTCAGCAGAGAACTCACACACTAAAAATAGTTAAATCTGACCAGTCCTTTTGGCAAACAAATAAGACCACTTTTGTCACTGTGCCCTGTTGGGTTCATTGAAACCGCACTTGTTTGGAACAGGGATTTAGAATTTCTGCAAGTTATGACCTGTACCTCTTCACTTAGAGTTAATGAGAGTTTTTCTACATTACATTTATTTCTCAGGTTTCAGATCCCTCCAAAAAGGACAAAGCAAGTCTGCTATGCCCCAGGTCACTCACTGCAGAAAACATCTTCTTTTACCTGATCTTGGATAATCAACCTGTATTTCTCCCACACACATGGCATCCATGTATTGGAAAGAATATTATTTTGAGTCATGGTGACTTGAATTCAAATTCCATCATTTTTTCAGATACACAGACTCTGCGATCCTTTATCCCTATTTATAAAATTGGACGATTAATAGCCACTCTACAGAGCCATTATCAGCTATATCAAAAGTGCACATTAAGTATCTATTTGGGTACCAGACATTGAACAAGTGGCAGCCAAAGCAGTCATCATTGTCCTTGTTGTCATGACAATCACACCCATCCAGACATCCAAGACTCTACTAACTTCAGAGAATGTTCAGTGGTTAAGAAGTTAAATTATTCAAAATTATTCAGGAAGGCAGGGTGAATCACTGGTGAGTCAGTTGTAGCTTTCAGTGATATATACTCTTGAAGCCATTTTACTATGAAAAAAACATATTGATGATTGAGAGGGCAGGATTCTAGCTCAGTTGGAGTCAGAGATCCAGTGCAGATCAGAATGTAGATAAAGTCAGACATTGAGGCCTGTGCCTGTAATCCCAGCACTCAGGAGGCTGGGATTCCGGTGAGTTAAAGGCCAGTTCAGGCTACAGAGGGTTGTGGGGGTACATCAAATGTGGTTTCTGGGGCCTTGGGGGTGTAGAACAGAAAGTAGATTGCTTGCTTAATGTGTGTGAGGCCCTGGTTTCACTTACAACATCACCAAAATCAAACAAAACAAAAATAAAAACAGTAAAATAGAGCATAGGTAAGATCTGTCTGTAATAAACCCAAAATTCTCATGAAGGACTGAGAAATGGATGTTTCTTATTTTTTCAGTGTTGGTCCAGGCTTAGTGTCCTCTACAAAGCAACAGACAGCTTTTAATATTGTCAAACACCAAAATCTTTATAGTGTGATTTTTGCTGTTGGTGTTACTTGTTAAATGTTGTTCATTTAATCGTTTATGTTTCTCCTGTCACATAAACAATCGTCACATCAGTGAAAACAGTGTCTAAACCACTTGAGACATCTAGTCATGTACATCTTATACAAACAGGACAACAGCAGAGAGGGCTCAAGGAACCTATCTAATAAAATCATAAACCCTGGAGTCCAGCCAAATGATAACATTACTATTGGCATGGGAATTAGAAATACTTTTACAAAATATATTTATATATATATATATATATATTACCTAATAGCCTACTTTCCTCCCACTCCTTTTCCAGACAGCCTATCTATGAGCCAATAATTTGTCTCATTTTTCAAGATATCAAACATCATTTTTCTTTATTGGAATACTTCAAGCATGGTTGGAGGAAGGGTTAAGAATGTTGAGTTTTACAACAAGCCACACTGGTGGAGGGTTTGATGGATGAGCTGGCTTTGTGTCTTGTTGACTTGTTTTTCTGATAGCAAGGAAGTCTATCAACAAACATACTGAGCTCTAGCAGCTGCCCAGAGCTAACTTGGTTTGGATCTATTTTTAAAAAGCTAAGTTTAATAGCAAGTCCTACCCCACGTCTCCTTTCCTGCTCTTCTATCTCCCTGCAGTTCAGGTGGGAAGCAGACCTGAAATCCCCACATCCTTAAGCCTTGTCACAAATCCCTAAAAGGAAAATGCTTCGAAGCTTGTATCACGTTCCCAGTTTGCATGCTGCTTGCTGGGCTCTCTGCGTTTCCCCTACCAGCCCTCTTTAGATCCAGACAGCCTTGGTTCTGGCTAGCAAACATGTGAAGTGCTTCTCAGAAGCCAGTGCAGCTGGACCCAAAGGCTCAGCTGCCTGCCTGTCTGCCAATGGCATGTGCTTTGGCTTGGGGCTACTGGGATGGACGTTTACTGTCCCTATGGAATCCCACAGCAGTCTGGCCAGTTGGCATTCCTCTAATGTTCCTGGATTAAACACCCACTTAGGTGTGGTGTCTGAGGCACAGTCAACTTTGACTTTCTGATGCCTGCATTAAGCATGGCCTTTCCTTTCTCAAATACAGACGTCCTGTTTGGATTAAGAGGGGAGGTGCAGAGACTGGGTTTGCAGGTTTGCTCTTTTGTTTTATATCTGTATATCCAAGCAGGAAAGCCACTAATGAACTACCTAGAGTCAAAGTCTACACATGCTCTGATACCAAGAGAGCAAGTGTCAAGCAAAGAGCCAGAGCTCCACATGACCTAGACTTGAACTCCAGCAAGGCTGGAATGACATGCCTGGCAGTATGTCATCTTAACTTCTCTGAGAAGAGTGGAGACACAGTCATTCCTACCTCAGAGGGGGTATTTACTGTGAATATTGAGCATCAGCATATATGTACCATGAAGTCAGGTTCATAATAAATTCCATTCTCCTTCCAACTGCCTTTGTTTAACAAGGCAACCCAAAATTGCTTTGTGTTCAATGCACCACAGGGAACATTACCAATGGATAGATAGTAAAGCAAACACACTTCCTCTCTCATGGTAGCCCTGGAACACGACTGTGGCAGCTATTATCGCCCTGCTTTTCAGATGAACCAACTGAAGTCAAAATGAGTAGAGTCATTTTTCTGTAAGTCTAAAAAAAGACAAGAGCCCAAATTAAATGCATCTAGACCAACTGACCCCAAACCCAGTTCTTTTTCTCCAGTTCTGTCATTTGACATGGAATTTTGTTCACCAGTAAATACTCTGAATTACTCCAGGTAGTCCCCTCTATTCTTGGCAGATCTGATAAATAAAATACTGAGCACCTATCACAGAGAACTGTAAAGCCAGCACTATGCCCACCCTGACCCAGTGTCTGTCCCTGACAGTGCAGCAACCAAGATCCCATATCTGGGAGAATAGGGGTGCCTCTGTGTGGATCAACCTAAGAAAGCCAGGTACTAGGGCCAGAGAAGACCATGAAGAGGAAATGGTGGCCAAAAGCCAAAGTCAAGATGTGATGAGTTCAATGCTGACATTTTGTTGTTGAAGAGACAATGGGGCAACTGGCCAACTTTCAAGCAATGGACTCTTGGCTACTCTGCCCTCATTCAAGAGCTCGTCTGTCACACCCAGTCTTTGGCTACCCTGGGATGCACAGTGTAGATGTACTATATGATTTTCTTTCAAGCCTGAGTCCCAAACTCCTGACACATGATTCTCTTTGATGCGGTCTCCAAGGAAGCTTTATGTCTGTGTAAACGTGTCTTAACTTTATAATTAGAAGAGGATTTTTGTTTGTTTCAGTTGGCCCTGTTCCACTTAGCCATCAAAATCACACTGTAAAGCAGATAAACTGGTATTTCGTTCATGAGGAGTCTGAGGGCCAGAGATGTCAGTGTGTAAGAGGTGACACCTGATGGGGAAACCCAGGGATCTAACTGTACATCCCAAGTCCTTTGTAGCAGACCCTGGCCACTGTGGTAGCCACGGGAACCCAGTCACTCTGCCTCCCAGTCTCCTCCTACAATGCATAAAGGGGAATCTACAAACAATTGCTGAATGAACTGGAAAGGGACAACAAGAAGCTACATATTCTTATTTCTTTTATTCTATTTGCCTTTCTTATATTCTGAATTAAGTGCCCAGGACACTGAGCCAAAATCACCCTCCTGTCCTGATAGCGAGTCATAGGTCAAGGCTCCTAGAACATACTCAAGAAAAATACTCCAAGGGGGAGGGTCCCATGAAGCAGTGTGAAAGAGCAGAGGAAGAAGCCAAGCTCCATCTTTGCCCGGTAGACACAAGAATTTCTCAATATGCTGTTCTATAAAAATCTTACAGGTAAGTCTTAGAGTGTGAGTGGAATAACGAGAGATGCTTGACCACTTAGACATCAGACTTCTCATTGCATACTCTGAGTCTATTTAAGTTCTTTATATGTTTTAAATTGGATTTTGGTAGGTTACACAGTTTGATGGATTTATTCATTTTTGTCTAGATATTCTGGTTGGTTTATTTTTTAAGAAGTTTTTGAAATATTGAGTAATATTTCTCTGGATTTCACGAGAATCTGCTTTATTTTTTCCCTCCATCTCCTATTTTCTTAATTTGAATCTTACCTCTCTTCCTGTTGGTTAGTTTTTCTGGGATTTCATCAATCTTATATTTTCAAAGAACTAATTTTTGTTCGATTCTTTTCTCTTTTAGTCTTCATTTCACTCATTTCTGCCCTAATCTTGGTTATTTCTACTCTCCACTGCTCTTAGGTTTGTTTTCCTAAGACATTGAACTGTATCACTAGCTGAAGACCTCACTGATGCTTCAACGTAAGCACTCATAGCTATAAATTTTCCTCTCAGAACTGCTATGTTGAGGATATGGCTTAATGGTTAAAGCTATCTCCTTCATCCCCTTCCTAATCTTTGCAGCAGCCTACTCTGTATCCTTCAGTCTAATCTTTGCAGTGGCCTACTATTTGCTCTACACTGTATCCTTCAGTCTCCAAGCATTGTGTGATCTCTATGGTTTCTCTTCCCACTAGTATCTATTTCTATTCCACTTTGATTTGATAAGTTACAACAAATAATTTCAACTCATGTATCTAAGACTTGATTTGAGAAAACATATATACAAGTAACATATAGACTCAATAGTTTGTATTTAGGAATACACACATACACACACTCACATACACACACACACACACAGAGAGAGAGAGAGAGAGAGAGAGAGAGAGAGAGAGAGATACAAATGCATATATGCATCCAATATCAATTGTTGAAAAAACAGGCCATGAATTTGAAAAGAATAAGGAGGGGTATATGGGAGAGTTTGGAGGGAGGAGGGGGAGGGAGAAATGTTGTAATTAAAATACAATATCAAAAATAAACAAAACTTGATTTGAGGCAGACTCTCACTAGGTTGCTTAGATTGGCCTCAAACTCCCAAATTCAAGCAGTCCTCCTCCTCAGCTTCTAGAATAGTTTGGACTACATGTGCACTCCATTGCACATGGCAGGAACATTCTTGTTTATACTCCACAGCTGGACTACTGGTCATCAACGTGCTTATTGCTAGTACTTCTCATTTCTTTGTGGTGAGATGCACTTTCCCAACAGACCTTCCTATTATCTGGCCACATTTCTGTTGCGGATTCTGACCTAAACATAGGAATCCTATGAAGCAAAACCTTTCATGGTAAAATTTGGGCTGACTGCAATCAGGAAGAAAAGGAGGCCTGTCGTGGGACTGGAGACTCAGTTGCCCAACATCTTAGTCTTACCTAGGGGAGCACTAATCTTTTTATTTTTAAAGATTTTTTTAAATTTTCATTTTATGTGTGAGTGTGTTCTCTGCAGTCTGTGTGGATGTATGTGTACCACACGCATGCCTCAGAAGAGGGCATCAGATCCCCTGGAACTGGAGTCATAGTGAGTTGTGATTTGTCATGTGGATGCTAGGAACTGAACGCAGATCCTCTGAGAGAACAGTCAGTACTCTTTACCACTAAGTGATCTCTCCTGCTCCAAAGCTCATTAATCTTTAACTTTTCTCCCACAAAATGGTGACTATTGTGGCGTACCGTTTGACAATGTTCTCCTGTAGGGAGACTGACATTTACTCTTTGCCCCTTAAGACAATAGAGGCCGCTACCATTGTTCTTGGTTACTGTGATGTTGGATATTGATTATCAATGTGGCAGGGTGAAAAATCACTCAGGAGACAAGCTTCTGAGAATTCATTAGAGGGATGATCTTTATTAGTTTACTGTGGTGACAAGACCCACCCTAAAATTAGGGGACACCATTCCCTAGGTTTGGGTCCTGTGCTCCATAAAAAGGAGCAAGCTAACTGAGCCTGAGCACTCATCGCTCTCTGCTCTTTGACTATAGATGCCATGTGGCCAGCTGTCTCAAGCCCCTGCCACTGTGACTTCCCTGCCTTGATGGACTGTTCCCTAGAACTGTGAGAACCAAAACAAGCCCTTCCTTCCCCAAGTCATTTTCATCAAGTGGTTTGCCATGGCAACAAGAAAAGTAACTGGTGCCGGGTGGTGGTGGTGGTGGCGGCGGCGGCGGCGGCGGCGGCGGCGGCGCACTCCTTTAATCCCAGCACTCGGGAGGCAGAGGCAGACGGATCTCTGTGAGTTCGAGGCCAGCCTGGGCTACCAAGTTAGCTCCAGGAAAGGCGCAAAGCTACACAGAGAAACCCTGTCTCAAAAAACCAAAAAAAAAAAAGAAAGAAAAAAAAGAAAAAAAAAGAAAAGTAACTGGTACAGTGGCCCACCAGAACTAGAGGGAAAGAGTCTGTTGCTAAAGACACCACACATGCTGGCTGCAGAACATCAAGAAATCAATCTGGAATTGAACTAAAAAGTTTCTCGGTGGTAGCTAGCTTTTATAGTGCCAGAAAGTACTTGTGCAGTCAGCTCAGGGAGAAACGTCATCAGAAGTCTTGCCCAGTTGTGAACCCTATATGCTACAGTACTGTCTTGCCAGGCAAGATGGGCCTACTAGTACAACAGTGATATGACTGTTTCCTGGGTAACCAGCCCCTTTCTAATGAGTGTGCTGGCTAGTTTTATGTCCACGTGATACAAGATAGAGTCATTTGGGAAGAAGGGACCTCGACTGAGGAAATTCTCCCACCAGATTGGACTGCGTACATGTGTGATAGTCATGTAAATGGCCCCCATAAGCTCACAGGGAATGGCACTATTAGGAGGTGTGGCTTTTTTGAAGTTGGTATGGCCTTGTGGGAACAGGCTTTGAGGTCTCATATATGCTCAAGCCACTCCTCGCATTTCAATTCACTTCCTGTTGCCTTTGGGTCAGGATGTAGAATTCTCAGCTCCTTCTCCAGTACCATTTCTGCCTGCACACCAGCATGTCCCACCATGATGAAAATGGACTGAACCTCTGAACTATAAGCCACCCAATTAAATGTTTTCCTTTATAAGAGTTGCCATATTCATGGTGTCTCTTCACAGCAATAGAAACCCTAACTAAGACAGGATGCTTATGGTGCATTTTCTTGATTGATGTGGGAGGGTCCAGCTCACTGCGGGCACTACCCTCCCTAGGTTGGTAGTCCTAAGTGCTATAAGAAAGCAAGCTGAAAAAAATTAAAAAAAATTTAAAAAAAAAAAAAAGAAAGCTGAGCATGCCATGAGGAAGAATCCAGTAAGTAACACTTCTCCATGGCTTATGCATCAGTTCCTGCCTTGAGATTCCTGCCTTGATTTCCTTCAGTGATGGATTACAATCTGTAAAATGAAATAAACCCTTTCCTCCCTGTCTTAGTTAGGTTTTACTATTGCTATGAAGAGACACTGTGGTATTGTGTTCCCCAAAATATTGTGCACCCTAATAAACTTATCTGGGGTCAGAGACAGAACAGCCACTAGATACAAAGGCTAGAAAATGGTGGCACTCACACCTTTAATCCTAGCATTCCAGAGGCAGAAATCCATGTGTTCAAGGATACAGTCAAGCATGGTGACTCACGCCTTTAATCCCAGAAAGCGAGCCTTTAATCCCAAGGAGTGGTGGTAGAAAGCAGAAAGGTATATAAGGTGTGAGGACCAGAAACTAAGAGCATTTGGCTGGTTAAGTTTTTAGGTTTTGAGCAGCACAGTTGAGCTGAGAGCCATTTGGATATGAGGACACAGAGGCTTCCAGTCTGAGGAAACAAGATCAGCTGAGAAGTTGGCCAGGTGAGGAAGCTGTGGCTTGTTCTGCTTCTCTGATCTTCCAGTGTTCACCCCAATAACTGGTCTCAGGTTTGATTTTATTAATAAGACCTGTTAAGATTCCTGCTACAAGACACAATGACCACAGCAACTCTTATAAAGAAAACATTTAATTGAGGGTGACTCACTTACAGTTTCAGTGGTTCAGTCCATCATCATCATGATGGGGAGCATGGCAGTGTCCAGGAAGAAATGGTGCTGGAGCTGAGAGTGCCACATCTTGTAGGCAACAGGAAGTCAACTGACTGTCACACTGAAAGAAGCTTGAGAAAAAGAGACCTCAAAGCCCAACCCCACAGTGACACACTTCCTCTAAGAAAACCATACCTTCTCCAACAAGACCACACCTCCTAATAGTGCCACTCCCTTTGGGGGCCATTTTCTTTCAAACCACCATAGTCCCCAAGTTGTTTTAGGTCATAGTGTTTGTCATAGCAAGAGAAATCCTAACTAAGACAATTGGATTTGATGCCTGCACCACAGGAGGGAATTCATACCTAGTACTGTAAACCTGATGAAGTCATAGGCCCTGGTTGATGTGGGGGTGCAATATCTACTAATGTTGTGTTGCTAAAAGGACATGGTATCAAACTGCCTTCTAAATATTTATATTTATATACATATATTAGTGATGTTCTCAGCCTTAGTCAGAGAAGCATAATTTCATCGTAGAAAGTGGTTAATGCAGAAAGTCATAACTGGTAAAAGCACTGAGAATTGATGACTGCTAAGTCCTCAGATCTAAACAGGACATCTGTATCACTTTCTGCTCCAAGGCTCAAGGAACATCACAGAAGAGGAGGCAGAAAGTATGTAAGAGCCAGATGACAGGGAGGAGAACTGCAAAGAGCTCTCTTCTGGACATGACATGGCTGTCTCATTCATTTACTCAACTATGGTTATATAAGAGCTCTCTTCTGGACATGACATGGCTGTCTCATTCATTTACTCAACTATGGTTATATGCACAAGACCCATACAAGATTTAGCTAGTCAACATTCCAGACTGGATGTGGGAGAAGCTTACAAGGCCTCAACCCCAAGTGAGGAGTTTTTGGTAGTTTGTTAGGATCCTGCCCTCACTCCTCCAGGTCTGGCATCTTACATCATCAGCGGGCGTGGGCGACTACATACCTGCCTTAAAAAAGCCAGATGTGGACCTCCACTGTCTCTTTCTCTGTTTTCTCTCTGCTCTCTCTGTTCCCGCTCTGCTCCCTCCCCCCCACCCCCGCTGCCTCCCTCCCCCACCAGGCCTGGCTCTCCCCTCTTTCTTCCCCCCTCCTTTCCCTCCTAATAAAGCTCTAAAAACTAACATTGAGTTCTGCCGTGGCCCATGACTTTTCTGCCAGTAACCAGCACCACCAACCAGCACCATTTACTATCATTTGGTGCCGAGTTAATGGCTACACAGGGAGAGAGAGTCATTTTCTTCAATAACATAGCCACTGGTGAGTTACCCATACTCCAGTAAGTAGTGCCCCACCCACGCTCACTCCAGCAACCTTAATTAAACTAAGTGGTTCATTTAAGAGTTGGGAAGGGGTTTAATGGGAGCTTTTGGGGAAGAAGAGGGGGTCCAGAGTGAGTGAGGGGGACAAGAGACTATAATGGGCATATACCAAAATACATTATGTACATTTATTTAATTGACAATACATTTAAAACTGGGCCAGGGCTCAGCAAGTAAAGACATTTGCCACCAAACCTAATGATTTGAGTTTAGTCTCAGAGATGTACGTAGTGGAAGGAAATAACCAACTCCCACAAGTTTCCTCAGAGCCCCACACAAACCCATGGCACTCATGTTCCCTGATCACCATGCACCAACACACACACACACACACACACACACACACACATGCATAAATAAACACAATCATAAAAAAACTTTTAAAGAAATCAAAGCTTTAAAATAAATAAATAAATTCTTGTTGCCCACTGAAGCTTCAATAATTTTAGACCATGAAATGAAATAACAACCAATAAATTCGTAGAGAAAATTCATAACGAATTAATTAATGTGTAGCAACACAGGAGCTACACACAAAGGAGGAATCAAAAGACATCTGGAAACTGATGTTTATATAGAGTTAAGCAAAGAGGCAGGAGCTTAAGAAGGCTACAGAAGGTTGTCTTCTTACACAGATGACGTTTCCTAGGTAACAGCCACCTGTGGTCATCTCTAGGTCAAGCATGAGACCCAATCTTTTTTCTTCCTGTGGAAAGACCTTTGCAAGTCAGAAAGGTCCGTATAAAATAGAAACGCCTGCTTATGTCTTACTGGGTATTTATCTCACTAATATAGTCATCTTTTACAGATATAAATTTCTTTAACAAAATAGCTTTCAGAGCCATTCTTGTGTCTTTAGAGGGCTGCAGTTTCTCTGAATAAGCCATTACAAATATGCCTAGGAGATCAGGGTATGGTGGCACACGGCTGAATCCAGATATGTCTGGGAGATCAGGGTATGATGGCATACAGCTGGAATCCAGATATGCCTAGGAGATCGGGGTATGGTGGCACACAGCTGGAATCTAGTACTCAGAAAGGCTAGGCTATAGCTGAACAGGCAGACAGAGAGACACATGCCAGGGAAATACATTTGCAGTTGGGGTATTTCACTTTCCCGAACCCTAATCCTTAACTCAACACATTACCGAAGCCTTATGTACAAGACCCACTTAGATGAACTAAAGGGGCATAAGGCAAATGGGCAAGGAACTAAGCAGTTACTTAGGAACACCAAGAGAAAACTCAGTGTCTGTGCTGCTGCTGCTGCTGCTGC
>CABHPH010125884.1:545-24648 GCA_902168325.1 Peromyscus nudipes
CGGGTAGACCCGACATGCTCTAGGCAGAATTAAAGTTCCCATGGAAGCAGAAGCGAGACTGAGCTGAGGATTAGAACGTGGCTCAGCGGTACAGAGCTTCCTGTGCAAGCATGAAAACCAGAGTTTAGACCCCAGAACCCAGATTCATGCCAGGTGTGCGTGACCCACCTGTAATTTCAGCCTCAGAGGGCTAAGATGTGACCTCTGAACAAGCTGGTTATCTAGGTGGGCTGAAACAGTAAGCTCCAGGTTCAACTGAGAGACTGTGCCTCAGTGACTAAGGTGGGGAGTGATTGAGGATGACTCCCAGCATCACACACACACACACATACACACACGCCCACAAACACAGATACATGTTCCTCCCTCAGAAAAGGTAGAACTGAGCATGTCATACAATTCCTTGATTCTCCTTGGTCTGAAGATCCTTTCTCTTCATTCTCCATCCCTTTTACAATGAAGGGCGTGACGGAAACACTTAAGAACAGATGCAGTGTCCTTGATTTACCTTGGTCTGTGTTCCCTCCTTTTCGTCTGGAACTCACCCGTGGCAGAGGGCACAGCAAAGCAGACTAGACCTGTCTGCAGCTCTTTACAGGGCTCTGTTAGGTCCTCACAGTGAGCCTCCACCAGCCCTCTTTTGTCAGTGTTACTGCGGAGACCATCATCAGCATCATTTGGTGTTGTCTCAGTGGTCATTTCCCCGCTATACACTTCTGGTTCTTTACCTAACAACAGATCCTCTGATGTTAGCAGGGCATGTGGCCATCTAAAAAGTGCATTGCATTCTTCAGCTTTGCTTGCAGCTATCCATTGGAAATGATGCATTTTCTGGATTGTATCCTTGATGGGAGGGAGCGTGGTGTTTTTCCTCGTGTCTAGAATGTGTACATCATGGCTCATATTCAGATAACCTTAGACCACAAAGAAGATCTTGTTTAGACAATAATAGGGAAATACACAGTGAAAAATTCAGGTTCCTGGTCCTGCAGAGTGCTATGGTAGCTCTGAACTGTCCCTCTGCTTATCTTTCATGTGTGAAACAGGAAATATATATGTATTTGGAGACAGGGTCTCTCTCCATAGCTCTGGCTGTACTGGAACTTGCTATGTAGACCAGGCTGGCTTTGAACTCACAGAGGTCCACCTGCCTCTGCCCCTCTACCCCTCTGCCCCTGCTTCATGCTTGGATTAAAGCTATGAGCCATCATGCCTAGTAGGAATATATATATTTAACCACTGTTTTAGGGGGTTTTTGTATCATATGTAGTCAAAGGCAGTGCACTTCTGAGAGCCCAGTTTGCTTGGTCTTTATAGTCACATGACTTTGAAATCTGTCTTCCTAATGTCCATATGTACATTTTGACTGTGCCAAGTCATTTCTTTCCTAGTTCCATGAATTCTAAAGCAAGGACATTAGTTTTTAAGGCTATTGTGTCTCATGCTAGGTTCTGTTTCTGGCATTCCTATTTCTAGCCGTTTGTTCCTTTCCACTAGAGAAAGTCAGGTGTATACTTCTGTCTGTCTTTAGTAGAGTTTAGCGCTGCTTTGATCTCTCTTCTGCCTCTTCCTTGACATGACGCCCCTGTTTGTCTCCTCCAGCAGTGGGCAGGTCACCCAGAGCCCCTCCCTGATAATCATCTGCACGGTTGCCTACTTACCACTCCATTACTGCTAAAATACTAAGAACTTATTTGAAGTGGCTGTCTGGAGACTTAAGCACCCCTTTCTTCATTCTCCATCCCTTTTACAATGAAGGGCGTGATGGAAACACGTAAGAACAGATGCAGTGTCCTTAAAGTCACAGGAACAGCATTCACAAGTCCATGTTCCTTCTTCAGCACCGGAGAGTAGAATCAGCGCTAGTATTATTACCAGGAGCGCACTGGATTTGTGCAGATGAGGGCCTGCTGTACCAATGACCCTTCTAGGCCTGAGTGACTCTCCCCTGGCCTTTCTCTCCGGAAACTGAGTCTGGTCTTCTCTGGGCAGGAAGACCAGAGTTGGACACCTAGCCAACATGCCCTACTGTGACCTGTTCAGGAAGTCTTTTCCAGTAGAGCTCTGTGGTGCCTTTAGGTTGGCTCCTGTGGGGAAGGAGGGCAGGCAAGAGCTAGAGTCCAGTGGACGCTGGGAAAACAGGACTGTTGAGAAAGGTAGGGGTGAGCTGTGTGCCCAGGAGAGAGATTATCTGGACCCCAGAGCTGCTTCTCATTCCTGAGCAGCTCTCCTTGAGGACCACTCTCTGTCTGTCTTTAGACTCTAAGCCTTCCTCAGCCTCAGACCCACAGAACCTGCTGTCTTCGTGCCCCAAGGTAAGGGTGAGGAGAGGGTAAAGGTTTTGCCCAGTCTGTGATCACATTCATGCTCCAAGGGTAGTGATGGTGTTTTAGTCTCATTTCTGTTGCTGGGATATAATAGCCTGAAAAAAGTTTATTTTAGTTCACAACCCCATGTTGTGGTCTCTCATTGTGGGGAGTCAGGGTGACAGGAACTTGAGCAGCTAGATACAGTACACCCGCAGTCAGAGGCAGAGAAAACTGGTGCATACATGCGTGCTCACTTGCTTGCATTGTGCTCAGCACAATTTCTCCACTCTTAGCACAGTTTAGGACCTCCTGCCTAGGGAATGGTGCTACTCACAGTGGGCTGGGTCTTCCACATCAGCGAACTTACAAGACAACCCCTACAGACATGCCTGTAGGCCAACATGGTGCAAACAATCCCTCACTGAGACTCTCTTTCCAGGACATTATGGGTTGTGTCAAGTTGACACATAAGTGAATCATCACCAGTAGGTAATTGGGACAGAATCCACATGGATACTTAAGTATCTTAAAGTAGTTACTCTCTGGCTTTTTACAGAAAAGTCTGCCAGGACCAGGGCACCCCCTGTATATGATAACTCTCTCATAGACATCTAGAGTAGTTGTGTTATGTACCATCTCTGGGGGAATTGGGAAGTAGCCACCCAAATCATTTTTGTGTTCTGTGATTCAGAAGTAGCTCTGTTTTTTTGTTTTTGTTTTGGTTTTTTGGTTTTTTTTAAACTAATAGAGCTGAGGTAATATAGTCAGCCTTGGCTGGTTTCTGCCCCATCCTGAACATGTCGTTCTCCCTTGACTAGGACAGCCTGCATATGGCCCTGTCTACTCCTTCCTCCAGTGGCTGGTTCTTTTTAGACAACTCTACCTTCTTCTCGTGGAAGATGAGTTCAGAGCTGTTGTATGCCTCCAGCAGAGAGTTCCTTTCCTCTCTCCTCTGCATCTCATGGATGTCTTCCCCTGATCTCTTGGCTATATTGTCCTCACTCATGGTCCATATAGCTGCTTCCCCTGAGGGCTGTGTTCCTGGTTGGGTGGAGACCCTCACACTCCTTGGGTGACATTGGTGGGGCAGTGTTGTCTCCTTGTGTCCACCAAACCACCGTCTTAATCTTTGATCACAGGTGCTGATTCTCTTCATTGTGACTGACAACAGTATCTTGTATTTCCTAGTCTTAGTTTGTGGTGGTGTGATTTTTGCCTCCAGTTTATCTCAGAATTCTTTATTCTTTGTGCTGCTTAAAATACAGTGAAAAGCTGGCTCCTGGACAAGCTGGCTCCTGGTCGCCCTGATCCCCACTGACTGCATAGGCAGGAGCCTGTGGAATGCATGGATGCGTGCATCTCCTTCCGCAGGAAGTGATTGTGACCCCTTTCACATAAGCACAGTGTAGGGGAGATTGCTCCCCACACTAACCTAGGTAAATGCATAAAGTGCAGCACCTTAGCTGTTTCATTTGCACGTGATAATTGTCATGGTTATCACAGTCCACTAATGAGGAGTTTATCACCCGAGGGAAGATCAAGTAGCCAAGAAGGTGAATCCAGAGTGTGAAAGGAGTTCTTCCCCTCTCGTTTCCCTCCACAATTGTAACTGTACAACTAAAACTATGAAAGTATATCTATTTTTAAGAAATTTTTATATTTAAAAGTATTTTATAAATTATAAAATATTTTATATTTATTATTTAAATTTTTGTTTTTTTAAGGTCTATCAGATCATCAAAACTCTCAGAAAACACAGTTATTGTTGGTGTAGTACGCAGGTAAACTTTTTTTTAAATATTGAAATTCAGATGTCAATGTAATGTTATTATCAGATGGTAAAATAAGGGCTTGCCTGTGACAGACCCCCTTTGAAGTCTGGTCTTCTTTACTCCTTAGCATTTTGTTTTTCTTCTTTGCTTGAAGAAGGGAGGGAGCTCTGCTCCTGGGTTTAGTTTTGAACTGCCCTTTACAAGCAAACTATAAGACAATTCCATTCTCTTAAAGGTGAAGGTTTTTCAGATGTGTCTTCCTAATTTAGGGATTTGTAAGGATCTGGGTGACATATACATGCAGGGCATCTTCTTCTCAAGTTAGAGCAAGGAGAAGAGCAAGTCCTTAAATAAAGACTTTTTATAATCAGTAGAGACAGAAATGCTTCTGTGCCCTTTTATCCTCTAGAAGTGGAAAATACATAATAGTTTAAGTATATATACTTTCATATATTAAATAGATTCCTGGGCACTGTCCAGTTGTTAATATAACCTTTGTACTTAAAGTATTAAAATACCTGGTGCAGTGCCAAGTGCCTGTAGTCCAGTATTCAGGAGGTCCAGGAAAAAGGATTGATGGCTTGAGTCTAGGAGTTTGAGGCCAGCCTGAGTAACACAGCAAGCACCTGTCCTCCCAAAGAAATTATAATAATATCTGTCCAGAAGACTAAAGATGAACTTGAAACAGCAAAGGCTTTTCAGTTCCATACACAAATATCTGACTCACGTGGAGGTACTTGTTGTGTGACTGTTGATTGTATAAACTAGTGAACACTACCTAACCCTTACCATCTTCCTTTGAAGGGGGGACAAAGAGGAGGTGTCTTTAATGCCCTTCATTGCTGCTGGCTTCACAAGGGTATGTACCTACTTCTCAGTTGTACAGGAATAATTTAGTAAGGGAAACTTTTACCTCAGTTTGGTGTCCAGCAAAATTTTTAAATTATTTTGAAGAAAAAAAATGTTCCTGTTCTGTGCTGGTTTGTTTTGGCTTTGTAATTTGCTAATCTGCAACACTTCACATCCTTAGTCTCAAAACTATGCCTGCCCAAAGCCATCCAAATAGAATAAAGTACCATATACTGGCATGCTCACTTACAAGTTCTATTAAGAATGTGTTTTTACAGTGCTTTCATGTGTACTTGAAATTTCTGAAGTTAGTTCAGTGATTCTGGAAATGGGGAAACCCAAGCACTGGCTCCTCTTCCTCTGCTTCCACCTTTAATCTGTTGGTTTCTCTTAAACCAAAAGGCTTCTTGGGATTTTGGTCAGCTGATTGTAGATGAGGCCACAGGCGTTGGGGACATAGTTGAGTGGACATGAGTTGAGTTGTGTTTCCAGCACCGAAACACAAACAGAATCAAAAGGCATTTGAGGGAAGAGATGGGTGTAGATGTGGGTAGAGGTGCATACCTATAATCCCAGCACATTGAAGGTAAAAATAATTTGGTAGATACATAAAACTTTTATCCAGTGAAAAATCTGACTTCACGGGAGGCTGTTTATTGAAGTGGATAAACAGACATGATTCCTTATCCCAAGATCTCAGTTGCAGAGCAGTCAGTGATCCTTGTCTGTCTCAGGGCCTCCACCCCATCTGATGGAGTGGCGTAAACACCGTACCCAGAGATCTCTTCTTGCTGTCCCTGGAGACTCAGCAGTAGGCAAACTATGTGCAGCCATCTTGAGTGTCCCCTGGAGTCCTGGCTGCTCTGGGCAGATGGTCCAGTGCTCTGCATCCCTGTCAGGAGGTGAGAGCTAGAAAGTCATCTCTGACCTCTGGGTGAGAAGGGCTTGGCCTTTAAGCCTGCAGACCCATCATGCCCCTGGCCTCAGTCCTTGCCTCTTCCCTGCCAGGGTTGTACCAGCTTTGCTTTGCTTTTTTAAAGTTTTTTTTTAATCTATGTGTTATGGGTGTTTTGTCTGCATGTGTGTCTGTGCACATCGTATACGTACTTGGTGCCAGCAGAACAGAAAGAGGTGCCAGACTCCCCTGGAACTAGACTTAGAGCTGGTTGTTAGCTACCATATAGTAGTTGGGAATCAAAATTGGGTCTTCTGGAAGCTCCGCCAGTGCTCTTAACCATGGAGCCAACTCTCTAGCTCCACTGCCTGACCTTTCCATTCCTACAACAGTGTGTAGACAGAGTGCTTCCTCCTGCCCTCTCTGTCCTTGTGGAGGTCTGTAGTGGGTAGGAACAGCATTACTCCTCTTGTTTATAAGTGAGGAGGCAAGCTCAGGAAGTGTCTGGTTAGGATCATACAGCCTTTAAAGCTTGAACCTGCATGTGCACATAAACCTAGAGTGCTTGTCACTCAGACAAGACACTGATCCTGGACATCTGCCATCACCTTGGTAGCAGAGGGGCCTCCTCAAACAGCCCATGTCCCGTATTGATCTGGCTGGGTTTGGTAGGTAGTGCTTTGCTGAGCCTCTGCCTCCTCGGCCTCAGTTTCCTCCTCAGTCAGAGTTACTATACATGTATTGTGCAGGTAAGAGCAAAGAACTCTTAAGAAACAGGAGTGAGTCAGCGTTCGTAAGTGTTTTCTGTCAGAATGAAGCTACAGTTGGACCTCTAGCAGTGAGTCCTCCATTAGCCAGTTGGCTATCAGTAGACTCTTTCTATTGCAGACCCATAGTGTTCAGGAAAGAACGCTCCACATGTGAACGTGTGTAGACCTTTTCTTGTTATTGTTCCCAATACAGTACAACAGCTGTTGTACAGCATTTACCTGTGTTCGGCAGCATAAGTGCTCTAGAGGTCACTAAAGTATACAGGAAGATAGCATCATTTATATGTAAACACCATGCCATTTTATGTAAGGGAGTTGTGCATCTCTGAGGACACCCTGAGACGACTGTATGTGACAACATAGTGACTTCTAAGACACCATCATGAAATGTGTTCTTTGATGGTAGAATTGATCATTTTTGTGTAACTCTGCCCTTTGCTTTGCTGTGGGACATTCCCATGATGTAAAGGTTGTCATACAGAACGCTTCATGTCCACAGCAGTGGGAGGCACTGGCAGACCCCTGCCTTCTCCTGCTCGCTTGCTTGCAGATGATCACCAGGCAGCCTCTTGGCAGTTAGTGAAAATGTTTCCCAAGTAGGCACTCCCTCCCTCTTTGAACCACAGCTGTGAGAAGTGCAAGTGTGCTTTGTTTGCAGGGAGCTTGTCTGACTTTGAGCACAGAATATTATTTCAGAAACTACTTGGAAACCCAGTATAAACTTTCTACACGGTCTCACGTCAGCTTTTTAAGTGACTAGGAGATAAGCAGAGAACCCTAGTGTTTCTATTTTTAAAGTTAATTTGGTACATTTAAATTTTGTCTCTCATCTTCTGTTGTACATTAATGATTACAAAGTAGGTTTCAGTTTCAGTTGTCAAACTGAAAGGTTTGTTTAGGATTTCTTGGGGGCGTGCATCAAAGGTGCTTCTTTTTCTGTTTATAGAGGTATATAGAGAACCCCAACATCATGGCCTGCTACAATGAGCTGCTGCAGTTGGCGTTTGGAGAGGTGCGATCACAAATGAAACTCAGGTGAGTCTGTCCCTGCTAAAACCCCTCCAGACCCCAGGGAAAACTTGCAAGCAAAGAGCTTTTGGCCGTAACTGACACCAGTTAAAGCAGGAGAGGTGTGAGTTGGCAGCCAGGAAAGTGCTTGCCATGTGTGGAGCCCCAGCAGCCACATGAAAGGACATGGTTCAAAAATCACTTAAAATTGTTTTCTATAAAGAGCGGCTGGGTCTTGAGGGAACTACAACCTTCTAGTCCCTGACGGAACATTCCCGGGAAAGTACATTTATGGTGATGGTTATACAGGAACCAGCTCTCCCAATAGATGGCTCAGTTCTGTCTGTTCTGTGAAATGCTGGGCATGTCTGCGAAGGAAACCAGTATCTGTCACAAGGCGTATTTTCATTCTGAAATGAAGCACAGTCAAGGAAACACATTTGTGACTATTTGCTGCACACAGCATTCAGACACGGGGAACTGAGTCTGGGGCATTTCTTATAAAGTGGGTGACAGAATTTACCGGTACCAGTTTTAAAAAATGAGAACAAGGTCTCCCTTGAGCACCATAAAATGAAACAAAATTTAAAGCCCTCACATAGCTTGACATTGGCTTCTGTTCTGTTTCTCTCCTCAAGAACTGCAGACTGCACCCCCCACTTTCTGTTTAGGAACGAGGGCACTCACTCAGGTGCATGGGTCTTTCTGTAAGTGTGTGTGTCTTTCTGCTGGGTGTGCCTGTAATCCCAGCACTGAAGAGACAGAAGGTTCCCTGAGGCTCGCTGACCAGAAGTCTAGCCACGTCAGTAAGTTCCAGGTTCAGTGAGAGCCCCTGACTCAAAACACACCATGGAGAACAGTCGAGGAAGTACCAATGTAGACACTGGCCTCTGGGCATACATTTTATTTTAAAGATGTGATGGATGCGAGGCTGCCAGTGCTTCTCAGGCAGAATGTAGCTAGTCTTTCTCTGTCCTGCCAGCCAGCTCCCAAATAAATGACACAGAGACTTATTCATTATGAAACCTTGGTCAGTAGCTTAGGTTTCTTCCTAACTAGCTCTTATAACTTAAATTAACCCATATTTTTATTAATCTGTGTTCTACCACGTGACTTTTACCTCCATCCCATTTTGTGTGTCTGACTTGTTCCGTGTCTGTCTGGCTTCTCTGCCCTTCTTCTTCTCAGCGTTCTCTCTGCCCCCCAAATCCTGCCTAGCTGTTGGCTGTTTAGCTTATTATTAAACCAGTCGCTGAGACCTATCTTCACACAGTGTGAAGGAGCACTCCACAACAGCAGACTAGTGAGTGGTCATGTTACTGACTAGAGTTTGAATGACTCCTGTTTAAACATGGGGCCTCAAAGCAGTAGTACATGAGAAAACAGTAAGATACAAAATCACACATACTGGATTTTCTGTTTTGTGTTCTAAGGGGGAAATACTCTAAATATGCTATACCCAAAATATTGCCATTTTTCTCTGGCAACTGATACTTTTTCCTACTCTACAATGCCAATTTTGTCATTAATTCTCTTTTTGTTTGAGACAGGATCTCATGTAGCATGGGAACTTGTTGTGTAGCTGAGGTTGACCTTGAACTCCTGATCTTCCTGCCTCTGTCTCCCAACTGCTGGGATTGCAGTCATGAGCCACCATGCTTGGTTAGAATTTGTTTTTGATGAAGAATTTCTTTTGTTTTGAGACAAGATCTTACTCTATTCCCCAGGGTAGCTTGAACTTGGAATCCTCATTACTTAGCGTCCTGAGTGCTTGGATTATAATGCTATACCAACATGTGAAGCTGAGATTTTCTTTTTTTCTTTTCTTTTCCTTTCCTTTCCTTTTCTTTTCTTTTCCTTTTCTTTTCTTTTCTTTTTCTTTTCTTTTCTTTTCTTTTTTCTTTCTTTCTTTTTTTTTTTTTTAAAGAAATGAGTAGAAGCCTAGATATTTGCAGAACAAATAAGAAAAAGTTTTAAAATACACCCAGGTTCACAGATGGAAAATAAAACCAGCCATTCTCTTTATTCTGCATCCCTATGTCTAACTATTTAACATTTTCTTTATTGAGGGTCAAAGAGAGAGGCCGTTGTTCTGTATGTATATGCCTGAGGTGGGTAAAAAGCATTACAATTCGTGTTCCAATTTGTAGGGACCAGTACAAGGCTCCATATGTAGGAAAGAGAAGTGCTTCATAGGCAGAATGACGTGTGGAAAGTGAGCTCAGAGAAGTTACCTGACTCAGCTTGGAGCTCACAAGGAGCTGACAGCGTTCATTCATTCACCACTCACGTGTACTGATGTATTTATCTGTTTGGAGGGTCTCACTGTATCACAGACTGTTCCCAAACTCACTGAGATCCACCTGCCTCTGTCTCCTGAGTGCTGGGATCAAAGGTGTGTGCCCACCACACTTGGCCGTAATTTACATTTCTAATACCATAGTTGTTTTCTTTCCCCATCTCCTGAAATGGAGCTAGCTTCCAACTTCCCTCCTCGGTGCCTAGCTCAGTGGACACAGTAGTGTCAGCGTATAGTCCTGCATTGAAACCCCTGGGGCTCCTTTACCCACTCCTAAGTCTTGTTCCTCACTGCCTCCCATCACCCCTACCTCATGGCTTCTCTTCACTTCCTCTTAGAGTAAGGTCACTGTCTTTGTGCCTGGATTATTGCATCCATGAGTCAGTCTCCCTGCAGTTAGCCCTGACTTCCTCTTGTCTGTTTTTCACACTGAATTAACATGTAACTCCCATTAATCTCTCCGTCTTGAATACTCCACTAAGTTCAAGGTGAAGTCCAGACTCCAGATGTGGATCCCAAGACTGTCCTGCATCTGTCTAAGGCTCTGCTCCCTTTCTCATCTCCCATCATGCCTTGTTCTAGTTGACAGCCAACGGAGACGTGCATTACGGAGGAAAAGAGAAAAACTGTGACGGGAAGGGGGAGTGTGGGGTGGAGGTGGTGGAGTGGAGGGAGACGTGTTCTAAGAAGCAGCCTTGTCACTGCCGAGTCACAAACTCATGTAAAGTCTAGAAACAGGCCGGAGTCTGCTTAAAGCCTGGGACCTGGCCAACATGGTGTTCAATCAACACGGAAAAGGGAGATTTTCGTGAACAGGACCATGACAACGGCTTACTTAGTTGGAAAAGAAATTAATGTACCCCAGTTTCCCTCCCTACCCCAAATAGCCACCAGTAAACTAAAAGCTTAAATGTAGAGCCACGTGAATGCTCAAAATTAAGCAAAATATCTGATTGGATGGTGGCCTGGAACTCACTATGTAGACCAGGCGTGGGCTGGTAGATCTCTGCCTGCTTCTGTCTCCCAAGGACTTTTTGCCAACTGAGCTATCTCACCAGCCACTCTTTTGTTTTTTAGGGTTTTGTTTTTATTTTTAATTATGTCCATGGGTGGTGGGGGTGGTGGTGGTGGTGGTGGTGGTGTGGAATGTGTACAGGTGCCTGCAGAAGCCAGAGGCATCAGATTCCCCTGGAATTGGAGTTACACGCAGTTGTGAGCTATCTGACATGGGTGTTGGGAATTGTGGGTTTGTGGACATGGGTGTGGGCATGCACAGTGTGTATGTGGAGGTCAGAGGACAACTCGGGGTTGGTTCCCTCTTTCTTTTTTTTTTTTTTTTTTAATGGCTTTTTTTTTTTTTTTTTTTTTTTTTTAAAGATTTATTTATTTATTATGTATACAGCATGTATGACTGCAGGCCAGAAGAGGGCACCAGATCTCATTACAGATGGTTGTGAGCCACCATGTGGTTGCTGGGAATTGAACTCAGGACCTCTGGAAGAGCAGTCGGTGCTCTTAACCGCTGAGCCATCTCTCCAGCCCCGGTTCCCTCTTTCTAATTGTATGAACCCTGGAGATCATACTCAGGTTGTCTGGCTGAACAGCAGGCCCTTACCCTGGAGCCATCGCACGGGCTTCTGTTTGTTATTAAATAATAGCTTTATTAAACAAGAATAACGTGAAAGCATAGGAGCTTTTAAAGTTTACAGTTACTCACTGTCTTTGCACCTTGTGCACAAGCAGGCAGTTACCTGTCTGTTTAGTCTTGAGAGGCCACCGGGCCTTCTGGTCATGCTGGGGGAGGGGAGCTTATCTAAAACAGCCTGGAAGCAGCCTGTGTGCCTCATCATGGGAGTTTGTTGACTATATATCTCTTCTGTAACCTTATAATAAAATACTATATGGTGATTAAATGTGGTGATGGAGAACTATAATTACTGATGTATATTCAGTGAGAAAAGGAGATGGTAAAACTGTAACAATGACTATGTTTTATAGACATATATGTTGACCTATATGTTCATAAAAGAGACTTCTTAGAGTACCTAACATGGATATGTCTAAGCATTGAGTTCAGATGTTCTGATCTCTGTTTATTTTTGAACAACTTGATTGAGATATACTTCACGTATCATATCATTTATCTATTTAAGGTACATAGTGATGTTTATCATATTCCCCGAGTTATACACTCATCACCACAATTCTAGAACATTTTCGTTAACCCCAGGCCCACAACTTTATTTTACTTTCTTATGTCTGGATTTGCCTATTTGAGACATTTCATATAAAAATTGGAATTATACAGTATATAGTCCTCTGTAACTGACTTGTTACATTTAAATATAATGTTTTCAAGGTAGATCTATACCATAGCATATAATCAGGACTTCACTGGTCTTTATGTCTGTATAATATTCCAGCATCTGTATATATTACATTTTACTTGTTCATTCTTCACTGGTGGACATTTGGGCTGTTTATACTTGCCAACTGTTACGTACAAGTTTCATTTTTAATAAGTACATAGTGAAGAGTGGATATAGCTGGATCATATGATGATCCCATGTTTAACCATTTGAAGAATTTCTAGACTGTTTTCCAAAATGGGAGCAGGACCAATTTTACATTCCTACCAATAATGTATGAGGGTATCACTAATGTTTATTACCCATCTTATTCTTATAGTGGAACAATAAGCTATCTTGTTTGTATTTTCTAACTTTTGTCTAAACATTTGTTACCTGTATAATTAAGAAAGCATTTCAGACACGAAGGGTGAGATATGCTCACAGAGTCAGGCTAAGTGCAGAAAGCAGACAACAAAGCTGGTCGTTCCAGATACCCCCAATACCATGAAAATAATTTGTTTAAAATAACTCCTTCACAATGCTGGCTACCCCCCTCTCCAGGCTCTGTGCAGCAATCTTGAATCTCTTCTTTCAGTTAGTCCTTATGAAGGTTCTTTAGTGTTGAGAAAGGACACTCCCGGCAGGGGCTCAGGGTACCACAGCTCCCCTGCTGTGTGACCATCCTGGTGTGCAGTGACATCCTGAATACTAGGGCTGTAGAAGTTCTTCTTTATGTTCTAAGTATTTCCCCTTCCTCTTTCTGAGCACACATTAGCCTTTATCTGCCAGGCACAAGACATTTCAATAAGCTGCTATAATACCCCGAGATTGTGTGAGATTTAGTAATTACAATCAATGTAAATACATTTATCAGTCCTTTTGTTTCTATCCATAAAGGGCTTGTAACTCAGTATTCACTGCATTAGAGAAAAGCCAAGAAGCAATTGAAATTACAAGTGAAGACCACATTATACAGGTTTGTTATTTTGGAAATTTATGCTTATAGCTTCAATTTGTTTGTTCTCATTTTTAGGACTGTAGCCCTACAGGTTTTTTTTTTTTGTTTGTTTTCTTTTCTTTTTGAAGTACAAGAGGCCACTTTTTCCCCCGAGATGATTGTAAGAGCAAAATCAATAAAATATGTAATTTAAAATAAACTCTCTAGATAAGAAAAGATAACGATTCCTTATGGTACTTAGAAGTGTAGAAATGCCAGGTCTTCTCTCATTCTTCTTCCTGGGGCGGGTGGCTTTTGCTTAACCAGGAGATTGTCAACAGGGGTGCTGCCTGCCAGTCGGCCACACACAAGCTTGCTTCTCTCCCCTTCCATCTTTCCCCACTGTTTTTGGAGGCAGGTTAAATTTATAGAAACTTACTAAAACCAGTTCAGTGCAGAAAGTAACGGACTAGACTACCATCATTAGCAAAGCGGGTTTCTGTAAGAGACAGATAGGTGTCTATAAAGATAGCATGGCGTTTACTAAAAGCGCAGCTGTTGGGAGAAACATTCCTTTAGTCTGGGAGTGAACTCCATTTTGATTTCAGATCACTGAATCTGACTTACTGTTTTGCTGTTGGTGGTGGCATTGGGAGTTGGTGCTAAGCGGCAGCACAGGCCAGGAGTTGAGGGCACAGGCTGTCTGCCTCAGCCGTGCATCTTTGGGAAGTTACTTGATCTAGCTGAATCTGCTTTCTCTGACAAACGGGAGAGAGAGACAGTAACAGCAGCCACGTGCCTTTCATAGGTTTGAGGATTACCCGAGTGGATGTGTGTAAAGTGCTCACTGTCTTGATAACTACTGCCAGTTTCTGCTTTATCATTTCTGTCTCATCGTCGTCACCAGCACACGCTCAGCATTCGAATACACTTTCCCTTGTCTTCGTTGTGTTTGAAACTTACCGTCAAGCATTTCATCTGTAAACACTTCCCAGTCTGTAGCCTGCTTTCCACATATTAGTCACTTGAGTTAACCAGAAAGGTGTTCTCGTCCTCCCGTCCAGTGAGCACTGGTGACTGCAGAGGTCCAGGGGCCGGGCCTAGGTGTTTGACAGCCCAGCCCGGTGCTGTAGTTCACTGTAGAACCATCCGGGCAGCTCCAGAGTGGCAGCCTGGGTTTGTCCTGAGAACAGGCCTTCCTTTGTCCTCATCGAAGTTGGAGTGAGCCCTAGACACAGCAGGAAGCCCAGCCATGTGCCATTCTAGCAGAAGCTTCTCCCGTACGAAGTTCTTGTGGCTCTGGAACATTGATGATGAAGCCCAGGCTGCTGCAGGCGGGCTGGTGCTTATGTGGAAGGCTGTTATTTTTTCAAAACATCTTTTAAGTTCACTTATTCTTTTCTTCTTTTGTCTCTTTCCAGTATGCAAACCCTGCATTTGAAACAACAATGGGTTATCAGTCAGGTGAATTGATAGGGAAGGAGTTAGCACAAGTGCCCATAAATGAAAAGAAAGGGGACTTGCTTGACGCCATAAACTCGTGTATCACCATAGGCAAGGTGAGTGGAATGTTAGGACCATTATCACCTCCAGGTAAGAGGGAAGACTTGGTGTTCATTGACACCTGTGGAGCAGGTGACCTCAGCCCTACCCTTTTCCCAGAAGTCCCTGTTATTCTCACTTTACAGATGCAGAAACCGAAGCCAAGAATGCGATATGATTAGCCAATAAGCAGAGTCACTGGAAATGACCTTAAAATCATTGTTTTTATTGGAGTGGTGGGTGAATAAGTTGGTGTTTCTAATAACTGATCTTTTAAGGGGTAGATGTTGGCACCTGGTTCTGGGTAAGGGTCGTCAGTTAGGCAGCACACCCTCAGTCATTTACTGAGCAATTTTCAAACACCTGCTGTGGGCCAAGCACCATGCTAAATTCTTCCTAGAAGGAGGATCAACACAAGACCGCTTCCCTCAGAGAGCCTGTTTTCAGAGCTGGAAACAGAAGGGATCACTGTGGAAGTGTGAAAGGTTGATCCCAGGGCTAAAGGAGCAGACCGGAGGCCGTGCAGCCAGCCAGACCTCCTCTGCTGCAGCCTGTCCGCACTGCCCTGGTGCCGGCTTTCGGTGTGATGAGAAGAGTGGGATCAGTCACCTTTCATTTCCTTGGTGAACTCTCCTTTGTTTTTCACACTTGAGAGAAGGCTGTGACGGTTACTGTGGCGGTGTGCTGCCGGTGCTTCTTCCCCAGAGCCAGCAGGCAGGGGCCATGCACAGGTTATCCCTCTCTCGGCTGGGGGGGAGTGCATGGGGGGGGGCGGCATAGGGAATAGCTCCGTTTCCTGTGCTTTCCTGTGGCTGCAAGAACAAGAGATTGCCTTGAATTGGGAGCACAGAAGCTGGGCGTGGTGGCACTCACCTTTAATCCTCACACACCAGAGGCACAGGCAGGCGGATCTCTGTGAGTTTGGGGCCAGCCTGGTCTACAGAGTGAGTTCCAGGACAGCCAGGGCTGTGTAGAGGGACCCTGTCTCAAAGTAAGCAAACGAAAACCAGAAGAAGAACCTAGAAAGAGCAGGCAAGGGCCCAGCAGTACACTCAGGCCTCAGGGTTAACTAGGCACTGCCTGAACCCTCCTCCCTTCAAGTTTTAAGATCAGGGTGCTGTTTGTCTTACTAGAGTGGAGGGCTTCTGGGGAGAGAGGGATAGACAGATGGACAGAGACCTCTGCTCTGACGCACTGCCTTAGGTGACTGTTCTCTTCAGGGCTTTCCCAGA
Source organism: Peromyscus nudipes (assembly GCA_902168325.1). Lineage (NCBI taxonomy): Eukaryota > Metazoa > Chordata > Mammalia > Rodentia > Cricetidae > Peromyscus > Peromyscus nudipes. The sequence continues at coordinate 16,510 of CABHPH010125884.1, forward strand.
GCCGTTCAGTTCTGTCATTTTTGTCCTTTGATGATACTTGGAGCCAGAGGTTCTGTTGTTGTTTTGTTTTGAGATAGGGTCTCTCTGTAGACCAGGCTGCCCTCAACTCAAGAGATCCAACAGCTTCTCCTTCCCCAATATTGGGATTAAAGGTGTGTACCAGCATGCCTGCATGCCTGGCTTTTTTTAAGCTAGTGGTTTTATTGTTGGATATCAGCTAGTCTGAACCCCTGCCAGGCATGCTGGATCCCTCTTACTGAGGAGGGCCATTGGGAACAGGGCATGCGGTCAGTGTATCAGGCTGGTGAACACAGTACTTCGATTCTGCAGGATTGACACTGTTGGGGACCCGTGCAGAAAGCCTCAAATCAGAATAACAGGGACTCCTCTCTAGAGACTTGGCATGATTACGAGCAAAACCCAGAAAGGCCGAGTGTTACTGGTCTATTTGCTACTCTGTTTCTGAAAGGAGTCTGGCCGTTGAGGGCATTTCGGAGCTTTTAGGGAGTGTGAAAAGGTGATTTTACCCATTGTCCACTGAGGTGAGAGGGTGGACAGTCTGACCCAGTCTCTGTGGGGGAAGAGCTGGTGGAGGGGTCAGTGGCCTTGTGGAACCATCACGCTGTGGTCAGCAAGGACAGCTCAAATGTCCACTGGGTACCAATGTGGCAGAGGAGAGAAGATTCAGAAAATGGCCAGATGGCCAGAGCTGTAGGCATCCGGACACCCTGGGCCAGAGGAGAAGTCCCCATGCCATTGAGGCAGAGTATTGCAGACACCCATCACAAGCCTTTCTGTCTCCTGCTCTCTTGGGTAGATAGAGAGGCTAACTTGATTTTTTAGGTCATATGTATACCTCCGTGTATCCTTTTCTTCCCTATAACTCCCCTGTCTTTCAGGTAGCTAAGCTTTACATGGCTTTTCCCTGTCTGGACATCTTGACTTTCCCCTTTTGTTGCCCCACCCCTGGGACACACATGCACATGCATGCACGCACACGCACACACACACACATATCTACCTACCTACCTACCTATCTATCTGTCTGTCTATCTATCTATCTATCTATCTATCTATCTATCTATCTATCTATCTATCATCAATCTACCTATCTATCTATCTATCATCTATCTACCTACCTATCTATCTATCTATCTATCTATCATCTATCTACCTACCTATCTGTCTATCTGCCTGTCTATCTGCCTGTCTGCCTATTTGTCTGTCTATCTGTCTGTCTGTCTGTCTATCTGTCTGTCTGTCTGTCTGTCTGTCTGTCTATCTACCTACCTACCTACCCACCCTTCTCTCTCAATGCAGGATAAATGTTGGCTATTCGGATGCCTGTCAGTGCTGATGTGTAGCCTCAGGACCCTTTGACCTTCCTTATTTCCTGTGATCCTTCCCCCTTCCTTGCTGACAAACTCCACTTCCCTACTCCACTTCCCTTCTGTTTCCTCCACAAATTACCTGGACTCTGACCTTTACCCCCTTGCTCTTGCCCCTCAATATCCTGCTGTCACTTGAAATGAAATTGTCAGACAGTGATCTTCCTCTCACCCTCCATGAACAAAAACCCCAGTATGTCTTCTAGTCAGTCCCTGTCCATAGGCTGTCCTCACAGTTACCTTGTCCTAGATCCCTGGAATAAACTGATTCCTGCTGTCTTTTGCCTCCTTCAAGCCCATCACCGATCCCGCTGGCTGCTAACTCCCTTGCTTTGAGTGTGTGCTGTTTGCCCCTGATCTGCTGCAGGACTTCCTCACACTCCCGCAATTATGGAGGCCAAATCCCTCCACCCTGTAGTGTGGATGGCTGGTCTTAGTAAGATAGCTTTCTGTCATGTTGCTCCCTTCGGATAGTGTGTAGATCGCTTAGCCTGATGACGAGGATTCTGTAGTTGACCTCAGTCACTCTATAAACAAAGGCCTCATGTGTTCTTTGATTGTTTACCATGGGTAAGCATTGTGCCAGCCCTGGGGACAGGACAGCTGGATGGCAATGACTTAATTTTATGACAGTGATTGCCAAAGGGGACTACATCAATAGCCATAGAAGCCCAGCCTGGTATATAGCTTGTGTCAGATAGCAGCCGGGAAGTCTGGGTCTCACTGTGTGCAGTGGGGTGCTCATGTGGGGACAGAACTATGCAAGAGTACCTGCACCCCAAACAGGCTGGCCACTGAACTCACCAGGTGTCGGCCTACCAACTATAAATATCTATGACTACGTTCTAAGGTAGTACATTTCTTCCCAGGAATTCAAACTCACAATGATACATAACTAAATGTTTTTATATTTGTGATTAGTAAATATGGTTTGTGCTAAGTTCATTTGTTTTATTTCCATTGGCGACTGGAAAACTTAGATTTGACATTGTTCCCCCAGCCAAGTCACTAGCTTGATCATCTGCTCCTTTTGGGGACTGTAGTGCTGGCATGGCCTGTAGACCTTGGCTTGGGTCTGTCAGTTGTCTGAGTTGATTCAGAAAGAGCTAGAGAAGAATATACTGAATCTGTTTTTCAATGTGCTAGTGTCTTGATCCTATTGACCTGCTGTTTCTCTTTTTTTTTTCATATAATGTAACAGTTCTGTTGACATATAATTCTCACACAATACAACTCACTCATTTAAAGTATATAATGCATAGCACTTGGGAGGCATTAGGGTCTTAAGGCAAGAGGGTCACTGCAAGTTTGAGACCAGCCTAGTCTGTGTAGCCAGTCCCAGGCCAGCCAGAGCTGCCTAGTGCTAACCCACCTCAATCGAGCAAACCAAACTACATATCCAGTGATTAAGTATATTCCTGTAGTTGTGCAGACAGCAAGACAGTGTCCCACATTACCTTCCGTAGTGCTCTTAGAGCTCTCTACTTCCAGGGTGACCCCATGGGCTGTGGAGATGTGGACTGCCTTCTTGCTTGGGGATCCCTGCTTAGTCTTTGCTAGTTTGGGGCACAGCCTGTCTCTGGGCTGGCTGCACTCACAACTGAGCTGTTTGTGACCTGTTCTTCTGTTGAAGCACTCAGCAGACAGAACTAGCTGTTTCTGACATGGTCCTAAAAAATGATTGTTTTCAGAATTATGTCATCCAGTAATCAATAGCTACTTGAGTGTCTTAGAGCTCTGGGTCCTGAGAGTTCTGAAGGGCCAAGAACATTCTGGGCTCATCTGGTTGTTGTCCCAACAAGGGGTTTTATGGTTTCCTAGCTTAGCACCAGAGTGACTTGTCAGGTGATAATGACAAATCCCTAGCTGCCCCCATCACCCCAGAGGAAGGTGTGCCCTGTTTCCTCCACAGCCATGCCCTTTCCTGTTGAAAGCGTCCGTGGCTGTACATGTGAACTCTTAAAATCACAACCCCATGCTTTTCAGCTTCACCTTGTTTTGCTGCTGCCTGAGCTCAAGTCTAGCTGCTGGGTCATCCCACCCCACCGAGGGACTGAAAACCCCCAATTCCAGAAGGACTAAAGCCATTCAGAGTAACAAATTAGTGGCAGCCACAGTACCACGTTACCACAGTAATGGCCACAAACTGCTCTTCTGTGCCCTAGTCCTGAGATTGCTCCAGCACTATGTACCAAGGCAAAGTGCTAATTCCTGTCTTCACTGCTGCCAGCAGGAGTTGAGAGACGTGGCATTAATGCATTGAGTGAGGGGGTTCTCTCTTGCCAGCAGATGACCATGGATCATGTGACCACTTACACTGAGGTGACTTGACCTTTGTCAAGTGGACTTGAGAGAGGGGGGGAAAAACATCAGGTTGCTTGAATTGCATTTTGAATCGGAATCATTTTTTATACTAAGTTCTTACATGGTGATTAAATGAATTGAAACCAAAATGGAAAATGTTCCTGGGTTTATGTTTTAAACTCAAAGTGTAATGATGCTTACATTCTATTTATAGGAGTGGCAAGGAGTTTACCATACCCAAAAGAAAAATGGAGATAATATACAACAAAATGTGAAGATAATACCTGTCATTGGGCAGGGGGGGTAAGTGCACACAATGGACTTCAATCAGCAGTCCGTGTTTGGAATTTGCTTTGAATACCTAAGTAAACTCAGACCTGCTCACAGAAGTGGAAAAGGCTTAGAGCAGGGCCAGGTGTCTCCGCATGGCCTTCAGGGTGGTAGTTCCTTGAAGACTGGCCACCTGACCTGAAGCAGTCTTCTTTATGCTGTGTAGATTCACAAAAGACTTCAGTGTTGATATTCAAATCACAGTTTACCTCTGTGTTTATAAGCTTTTTATCTAACTGGAAGTAGTTATTCTTGCAAAGGCCTGTCACATTAGGGAAAAATACTTTGAACGCTAACAGATGTGTTAGGACTGGAGAGCTGGCTCACTGGGAAATGTGCTTGCTGTACGAGCTTGAGAATCTGAGTTTAGATCCTTTAGCAACCCTCCCCCACACAGCCCGTGTGGCATCATGCCGGAAACCCCATCATTGGTGGGTGGACATCCTGGGGTCTCGCTGGCTAGCCAGTCTAGCTGTGAAATGGTGAGATCCAAGTTCAGTGAGAGATTCTGTCTTAATAATAATAATAATAATAATAATAATGAGAGGCAATTGAGGAAGACATCACAATGTCAGCCTCTGCCTCCACACATGGCCACATGGGCAAGCATGTGTGTGCTCACATACATATATTGTAAATCATAAATATATATCAAGAGCCTAAAATTTTTAGATGCCTTGTCTCAGAACCTATTCAAAATAATAGAGAAAGTTTCTAGAAAATTCTGAGTATGAATTATAGAATACCAACAGTAAAATATAACTTTTGTAAATGATGATCATGGAAAATTAAGTTGTAAGGAAAAACCTTACTACACTGTTAAATGCAAAGTATAAAGTCAGACCGAGTGTATGATGCATTCAGGAAAGGAAAGGAGGTAAGGGAGGAAGCGTGGCCCACAGTGTCAGGAGCGGCCTCCGTCCTCTAAGCACTTCTCTCCCGAGTCAGGCTGCTGGCTAGTGGAGATGCCGTTCTTTTCTTTCTGAATGCTCACACAGCTCTGTTTTGTTAGCACAGCACACAGTGGTGTGTCCACTTTACACATGTGGAAACTGAGTCGCAGAGAGGTCTGGTTCTGGCCCCAGCCCCGGCTGCCATGTATGATGGTGCCTGGTGCGGCCCTCAGTGCTGGGCGCTCAGCTTCTTGCGTGCTGTGTCAGCAGACCTTGTGCCAGTTGGTGACTGCCTCAGGGAGGCAGAGCTGTGGGAGCTCTCTGTTCGCACTCTTTGCTCTTTTATGTCCTTTCCAATTTTTTTTTTGTGTGTGTGTGATAAGTATATAGGGATTTGATTATGGGGGTGGGGTGAAAAACACTGAGGGAACAATAAATAAATGGGACAAGTCAGCAGCTTCTGTGCTCAGCCCTCGTTGTTTTGTTTTGGATGTTAGCTAACCGAGGCTAGCAGGAACCTCAGCCTGTTGTGGCCTGTGGCTGTCTCCATGAGTGGCTGTAAGCAGCCTGCTGGAACTCAGAGCATCAGTATTGACATTGTCAAGATGGTGTTAGGGAACCAAAGGCTAATGTGCAGTACACTGTAGAAGCATATGTATCTATCATGTATTGTCTGTTGTCATAACTAGGGAAGTCACTGCTTTTTTCCAAAGTCATAAGAGGGTGTTTGTAAAGTTCTGTTCCTCTGTTGGTGGCCTTGGGACCCCCCCCCAAACACACAAAAATTAGAAGAAAAAAATGCTCTCAAAGCATTTTATATATTGCTAAAGGGAAGTATTCATTTCATAATGAAAAATTAACTGTTTATATGGAATTAGAGTCAGGAGAGAACTAAAGCATTGTTTCTGTTTACAGGAAAATCAGACACTATGTGTCCATTATCAGGGTGTGCAATGGCAGTGATAAGGTAGGTAAGGTGCCCAGGCCCTGCATCCCGCAGGATGCTTAGGTGATCAAAGCTAACGGCTGTAAAATTTCTTTTCAGGTTGAGACAGTAACTGAGTCTGTGCAGATGAACAGTCAAACAGGTATGAGGCCGTATATTCGTTCTTAAGGTTGAGGGGTCGGGGGAACTCACAGATCCGTTCTTTGACGGGCCTGCTCTGTACAGTGGTGTTTGTACAGGACCTTGTTCTCCTAGCGCCTGCACTACCCGGCGTGGTTTGAGGTCAAGGATTTGAGTGCTGTGGGCATCTTGACAAGTGCCTGGGCTGGGTGATGGCCTGTGTGGGGAGAACTGGTAGATGCAGTGCATGACTCGTGTGCACATATGTTGAATGGAGTAGGATTTTATAACCAGAAGTGAGCCTTAAGAGGCGGACAGGGTTGAGTGGCGCCGAAGTACTTTAGCAGGGCCACCTTCATCTGTCCTGACAGTTGTCGCCGCCATCCTGCAGGTAGGTGTGGGGGCCTGTCTTCTGATTATTCCTCAGACACCATTTGCCCTGCTGCAGAGGCCTTTTTCTCTGGCTGGGAGTGCTTGCTTCCTTCAAACCTAAGTCATGGCTTTGCCAGCTGCTTCCTGCTTTTGCCCTCACAGATAAGGGGATGGACTGTGGGGGCTCTCCATCAGGCATGCAGAAGAGGAAAAACATAGTATGTGTTCCGGAAGGAGGCGTGTGTAGACTGGCAGAGTAAGTCAGGGTAAGGAGTTGGAATTAATCATAGTCCTAAAGGCCAGGTAGGAAATCGGGCTTTTCATTCATAGGCGGTTGGAGTCTCTGAGAGTGTCGGAGTAGGGGATATTACGGAGACACTTGAGCTCTAAGAAGTTCTTATATTGTGTGGAAACCATTCACATGGAAGGATGTGTTGGTCACATTGTGACCGAGAGGAGAGAAAACACTGTCAGGAAAATGGGATGACAGTAAGAAGGGGAGCGGGAACAAACTGATGGGGGAGGACTGGGAAGAAGACTGAAGCCTGGAGACGTAGGGTGTGGTCAGGACTGGGGAAGGTAAATATGGACCACTTTACCTGTGCGGTCCTGTTTATTGCTGTACAGATTTATAGTAAACATCCGCCGGGCACTGGCCCCTAGGCTCTTCAAAGAGGTAAGAACTTGAGATGCAGATGTTTCTGACCAGAAAAGTACCAGCAAGTGATGACGGCATGGAACTGCTGAGATGGAGCCCGGGGTGTGTGTGGAAGTAGGAACTTCACGGTTGCTATGGAAGAGACTGACAGTGGACGTGTGAGGCAGATCCCTAGTGAGCGCCTGAGAGAAGAGGAGGAAGTCAGGCAGAGAAAGGAGTCAAAGCGGGAGGCAAGAGTGGAGCCCAGCAGTGGAGGGCGGGGAAAAGTGCTGCCTGGTCAGGGCTGGGCGGCACAGAGGGTGCAGGACATGGGGCGTTTGGGCAGGATTGCCGGGACTCTGACTTAGATTTGAGGGCTACTGAGAGCTGTCTACGCTCAGGCTCAGTGGAGAGTGAGGCTGAAGCCACGCTGCAGGGAGCTGAGGAGTGAGGCCGGCCTGCCATGGCGGGAGCTCTGTGCTGCAAGTTCACAGAGCACGTTGCTGGGGGTTTTGTTCGTGGTATTTTGTTGGTTTTAGTTCTTCAGAATAGCCCTGCAAAGTGGACATGACCGTTAACACTCCTTTATTACAGAAGAAAAAGCAAGAGTCAAGGAAGTTAAATGACAGCGTAGAGCTAGGCAGCTAGGAAATGAATGAGCGGGCCTGGGTGGCCATCAGTGATGGTCAGAGTACCGGCAAGGTAGGAATCCACCCAGTGTCACGGCGCTGCACCATTTGTACCTGTATTGATGAATGCTCCCTTAGGAGCTGCTGCTGTCACCCAGATGAGCCACCCACCTAATCTGTGCATCCCTGGGCAGCTCCCTGAAGGTCTGGGGGCTGTTTTGCCTCAGTGGGGCAGGTGGGGTTATCAGGCCATGGACAGCAGACGTCAGTCTTCAAGCAGAAGTAGGGCTTATTGGAAGGAAATAGAGCACCTTAAGACTGGGCCAGAGTCAGGAGCCAGGGGATGCCGGGCAGCTGTCCCCTCTGATCTGGGCATGCCATGGGAACAGCATAGCAGGGCACCACTGGCTCTGGAGAGATCCAGGTTTGGGGCCTCGCTTCTTGTTTCACTTGCTCCAGGGCAGCTCTGAAAAGGTGCTCACTTGACCTAGGTCACCTGCTACTTAGATGCAGAGAGAGG
>CABHPH010125887.1:4347-72408 GCA_902168325.1 Peromyscus nudipes
CTGTGTGTCTGTGTCTGTGTGTCTGTGTCTGTGTGTCTGTGTGTGTGTGTCTGTGTGTGTGTGTCTGTGTGTGTGTGTCTGTGTGTGTGTGTCTGTGTGTCTGTGTCTGTGTGTCTGTGTGTGTGTGTGTGTGTGTCTGTGTGTGTGTGTCTGTGTGTGTGTGTCTGTGTGTGTGTCTGTGTGTGTGTCTGTGTGTGTGTGTCTGTGTGTGTGTGTCTGTGTGTGTGTAGGGGGGGGTAAGTTAACAGGCTACAGGCCTAAAAGAACAAAACTGTGCCCCATGTCTGAATGTACTTGACTCTTCACATTATGAGCCTCTAGGTACAAGTGTATCCTGCTTACAGCCCCAACTAATTCAGAAGCAACAATGACTCCATCTACCTTCCCATCTCAGAGTGCCTCTCTTATCCACAGTCAGTGTGTGTGTGTGTGTGTGTGTTCAATGTAAATAACTTATGGCAACCTTCTGTATATTTCCATTAAACAACAAAACCAGCAACGGTTCTTCATCTGGTCCAACAGACATTTCACAATTGCTACCTAGACTTGCTTCTGAAAGTTGCAAGAACTTATCCTAGTACCTGGTGCCCTGTTATGGCTAACATCTTTACAGCTCAGCAGACACTTTTCAGAGATCTTTTGGTCTCAAGAGTTTTGTTCTCATAGGTTCTTCCTAGACTTACTATTTCACTGAAACATAAAATAAAGAGAGAAGTAGCTGTCTGACCTAAAGCTACAGCCCTTCCCAGTGAACCTGCCACATCCGCTGTCCTATGAGTGATTTGAAGATGCAGTTGGGTTTGACATAGGTCTTATTACTAGGATCTTGCTCTGGTCTCCCATGGCTTTCCAGTTTTGTAATCTCCATCAAACCAATTTAGATGATACACAGAGAGTGGCATAGAAGCCAGGCAGAGTTTGTTACAGAACAGTATGAGGTAAAGTAGGCAATGGCCCAAAGGAACACTCTTGAGGGATGAAACTGAACAACAGCCACAGAGTGTAGAGTACACTCTCAGGTGCTGGAGCAAACCAGTCTGAGAGACTGTTACAGAGTACAACACAAGGCATGAGATAGGAAATGGCCAGAGAGACCAGGGAGTCTCCTTACATTATAGGTATATTTCATATTACTTCTTAAAGTTTCTGGAAATAACTTTTTCTACTCAGGTGATTGCCAGGCCCATTTGAATTAACTTCAGACACATAGTATGTCTTTGTTCTACCCCAGAAAGCCTCCAATTAGATTGTAATATTAGGATCTTTGGGGCAGTTTGCAATGCCATGTTGTGTAGCTTTTCTTCTAAATTGAAACATTGCTTCTTGAACAAGGTTCATTGACTCTGGAAGTAGGGCCTGGAGAGATGGCTCAGTGGTCAAGAACACTTGTTGCTCTTATAGAGCACCTGGGTTCAGTTCCCAGCTCCTACATGATGACTCCAGGCACTACATATATACATTCAGATATAAAAAATTCCATACACATAAAATAAATGGCAAAACATACAAGGCTAGGGATGTAAATAAAACTCACAAGTCTCAGAAAGTTCCTGAAACTTACTCAAGGGCTCTCCCCAAAGTTATATAAGTAGTAATATTTGTTAGAAAAGGAGACTCTCTAACCAGCTAAGTTGCCTTCAAGTCATGTGGAAAGCTCCAGAGATACAGCTTTCATGAGTTGTTACCTATACTGGGGTGGGATTTGTGGTGATGCTCTTGTAATAACCCTCACTCGTATTTATATAAGTAACTCCTGCTGCAGAATATTCCTTTACACTATGTGAATATATGTCACTATGATTGGTTTAGTAAACAAGCTGACTAGCCAATAGCTAAACAGGATAAAGTTAGGCAGGAAAGCCAAAGTGAGGATGGGATGAGGAAGGGTGGAGTCAGGAATCACAAGCCAGACACAGAAGGAGCAGCAGATGAATCTGTCACATTAATAAAGGTACTGCTACATGGCAGAGCATAAACAAGGAATATGAGTTAACCTAAACTTTAAGAGCTAGTTATTAACAAGCCTGAGCTATTGGCTGAGCACTTAGAATTTATATTAAGTCTCTGAGCCAGTTATTTGCAAAGTGGCTGCTGGTTATTTGGTTGCAGGCAGTTGAGATAGGAAAATCCTGCCAACAAATTTCAATAAATTCACTGGTTCATTAAACTAGATTTAAGTAGAATGATTTCTTTGGTCACTGGTTCCCTATTGAAGTGAATAGATTTTTTTTTTATAGCTCCCTGCAAAAGTCATACCGTACGTGTCTCTACCCAGGGCCAGAGATGGAACTCAAATCTGGCTTTTCTGAGCAGTAAACAGAGTCCTGAAGTTTCTGTTCCTAGTTTTACAAGCTGCTGCTGATGAAGGAAGGGGCCCATCACTAATCATCTTCAAGCCTGTATGACTAGCTATCTAGCAATGCCCTGTAAGAGTAGAAACCCTAGAATATTTAATGGAATGAGTAGCAGGTTGATTTAGCTACTTCCATATGAAATAGGTCATATAAGGATTTAGGGTTTCTACCCTTGTTGACATTCCAGCCTAAAGGAGACTCTCTAAAGGAGACTCCGATTGATGGAGTGAGATTGCCACGGGACCTTCGGTGGATCACGTGGAAAAGAAGAGATAAAAGTTAAGATAGCAATTAAGTACAAGGTCCACGGAGGAATAAGATCACTAGCTAAGTTGAAATAGGTATAACCCATTTCTACTATGAAAAACTGGAACTCCAACATCAAAGCTATTTATCAAAAGTGATGGTGGTGTCTGCCATAGCTTGAAGCTGCTCTTGTACATCCTGTGAGGAAGATGAGATGTTAATGGGATAATCAGGAAAGCACTTAATCTTGTTCAAATATGGCACTATAGATGGAAAAATGGAAACTAAATCACTACACCAATGGGGAAAAATTGAGTTTGGTGATTGTTTTACTTAGGGTTACTATGGCTAATGATGATGATGGCAACTCTTATGAAGGAAAGTAATTAACCGGGGCTGACTCACAGTTCAGAGGTTTAGTCCATTATTGTCATGGCAGGAAGCATGGCAGCACACAGGCAGGCATAGAGCTGGGGCGGTAGCTGAGAGTTCTACATCTGGATCTGCTGCAGGCAGCAGGAAGAGAGAGACACTGGGCCTGGCTTGGGCATTTGAAACCACAAGGTCCACCCCGAGTGACACACTTCCTCCAACAAGGCCACACCTACTCCAACAAGGTCATCCCTCCTACTCTTTCTCCAGTAGTACCACTCCCTAATGATCGACCAAGCATTCAAATATATGAGCCTATGAATAGGACTAGCCATTCCTATTCAAACCACCACAGGAATGATGTAATGCAGGTAAGTTAGCAGGATGATCTAGCTTTCATATGGGGTACAGGAAGGCAGAAACAGGGCCAGTGAGATGGCTCTGTGGAGAAAGGTGCTTTCCTCTGAGATTGACAGCTTGAGTTCAGTAGTCCTTCAGACCCACATGTAGAAGGAGAGAACAGACTTCCACAAGTTGTCTTCTGACTTCCACAAGTACTCTCTTTGATGTGTGTGAATGAACACATGCATGTGCATGTGTGCACACACACACATTTCTAATAAATAATAAACAATAAAATAATAAAAAATTAAAGACAGAAGAAATAAATGCCTGAGTAGTAAGGCGTGGCTTTTTAACAAAGGAGCAGAGAGGAGTATTTCAGTTCTCTGCTCTTTGAACAGCTGTGCACTCACTTTCCCAGGGGCTCCTGGGAAGTATATAGTCAGGAGGCTCTCCTGTCTAGCTTTTAAGTTGGAAGTGATGATCAAACTGACAGTTCCTCAGACCTGGATGGTTATTCTTCCAGTTGAAAAAGAGATTTATCATATTCTTCCAATGGCTCGGGCAGTCTCTACAACACGTACTCTTTGAGATCCTGTTGGAATTCACTAAGTCTAGAGGCAAATATACTTGAGGATTGGGTTTTATAATCCACGAATTATAACAGGTCTGAATTTAGAAAAGGGAACCCATAAAACACCTCAAAAGGATTTAAGCCAGGGGTTGAATGAAAACCTATAGAAATTCTAGAGAAGGCCATTGGAATGTTGGCCTCTAAGATAAGAGAAAGCTTTTAAATAGACAGCATTATGGTGTGACTGGCATATTCCACATTTCTACAGGACTAAAGCTTCAAGAGCAATGATGATAATATCTAATTCACAGAGGTTTAGCTACAGACTGAGTGACCTGGGAAGGAAAGGAAGAGCCATTATCACCTTGAAAAGATCTTGGGAGGCCAAATCACAAAGAAAATTTCATAGCCACCATTGGAGTATTACAGGGGGACTGACAGAGAGCTAAAAGTCCACAATGGAGGAATTTGCTGACTAGGGTAGAAGTCCTGCCTGGGCTTTGGGCCAGAGAAAATATTTTTTTATGGTTAGTAAAAGCTTAAGAGTCCTTTAATCTGGTTATAGCTGGGTGGTTGTGATTATCCTACCTGGCATGCCAGCATTGGGGCTGGGGGAGGCCTATGAGGCCTGATTCACTCTTTTCCTCAAGCTAAAGTCTAGTCTAGTTCTGTTTTGTGTTTTTTCTAATCATTTCCATTCAGTGGCTATACTTAATGATTGGGTGTTTAAATGTCATGTAGGTGGCCCCAAATTCATCATTTTCTTTTCCTCTTAGGTAAGTTGAAGTCCTTAGGAGTTACATGTATGAACTTAGGATGAAGCCTTCACTTCTTTTAGTTTTGTCCCTATCAGGAGGACCATCTACTGGGATGGGTCCAGGTAGTGCTGACCATGTGGCATCCCTTAGAAGACTGAAGACATTTCCCACTGCAATGAGCCTCCTTTTGTTTCAAAATGTGCACTGGTTACAGTCCAAACTTCGGATTCCCCACCACCTCTCTATTCAGCTGGAGCTGTAGGATCACTTAGCCATGTCCCATCATCCCCTGGGACCTGGCTAATCTGGGGAAGAGGCCAAAACATCAGCTGTACTCTTAGCTTCCTTATCCTTGATGGCTTTGACCTACAAGTAAGGTCAGCTACACCTGTCTGGAAGAGTTAATGGTGGTTTAAATTTTAGCATAACACTTACATAAAGTTTGACAAAGATGATTGTCCAATGAATCTGGGATCTTTTGAGCCTTAGTTTCCCTCGTAGTTCAAAGGCTGACAAAGTTAATAGAAATTATAAGCAATTATCATCATAAAATACAGAATCTCTTTTCTCTGGTTTTTATGAGCAAATTAACATTTTAAGGAAACCTAATTGTTGTAGACAGGCAATCAGGCTACAGTTCTACCTAGTATCTTGAGATTGAACTTACATACTTTTAATAATGTTTAATTATAGCCAATTTGATTAAATTTATACCACCTTTCTTTAAGCTTGAACTTGCACAAAATTTGTGACATACTTTAACCTTTTGGGTTTTCCGTAATCGCTTTCCATTTCCATCTTAAATAACACTTTAAGATAAAACTTACTTATTATATAAAGCTCTTTTCATAAAGAAGTATTACCTTTTTATAACCAGAAGTATATTCTTAAACCTATAAATTTGACATTGACCTCTTTCTCACACTTGGGAGTTTCTTTCTGTCTTATTTGTCTTTATAAAATTCTTAAAAGCCTAGTCCACAGCTGATCACATTCTGTCTTTACTGTGGTCCAAACTTAGGATTCCCCACCTTTTCCCGCAGGGTACTCTTGAGGAGAGAAGAATAAGAGATTTAGATAGAAGGATAGAGGGGAGAGAAAAAGACAGAAACACAAGATAGCCTTGAGAGGGCCTGAATCCTTATTCACCGGCCAAGAACTTTATTCAAAAGGGCTTTTTATAACAATGCCAAGGGGTGAGACAAAAGATCTCCCCCTTGCTAGATACAGCCCATTGCAGACCCTACCAAACACCTGGTACCCAGGCCTGTGGTCCAATCATCCTCTTACGCAGTCCTGCTGGTAAAGCAAGCTCAGATCTCACTAGGAAACCTCTGTGGGCTCCCACACTTTACCAGACATATTTGGCTGGAGGATGACATTAAAGGCTATAAGTTATAGTCAGATCTCTCTAACATATAACAAATTATCTACTTATATTATGAATCCAAGTTAAGCCCCCATTTTATAGTTTGGGAATCAAATTTATTCTAGTCTGGAAGGATATATACATGAGGTAAGTCAATAAAAATAGAGGCAGGCTTACCATCCAGAAGAGAGAGCAGAAGCACTGGTAAGTGCCTGATAAATACTCATCTCACACAGGAGTTTAGGAATCATGAGTAGCATGCCTGCCCGATTCCAGAGTGGCCCTGTTCGGGAGTGACCAAGTTCCATAATCTACCTAGAAGCTGGGTGCCGCATGCTTCATCCAATCAATCCCAGAGTTGCTTGGTGAGCAGCGACTAAGTTTCTTAAGCTTCCTGGGAACTCTGTGTGGTTCATTCTGGCATTCCTTTGGCTGGCAGAGACCAAGTTTCACCTGTTTTTGTTGGTTTATTTTTTGTGCATACTAAAAGTATGATCGCCTCTCTGAAGATACAGCATGGATTTCTTTCCTCTAAAGATTAGGAGAAAATCCATAAAATAAAGAGAATTCCTAAGTTCTTTTCAGGACCCAGTGAACAAGTACACAAAGCAAGTGCCTTAAACCAGAAGCAGCCAGTGTTTGGGATCTCTTATTGTTCCTTTGACTTGATGTAGGAAATGCATATATCTTACTGCATGGCAGCAGGGACATCCAGAAAACATTACCTGAATGTTGCCACCCACCTTTTGAAAACTGCTAAGTTGGCATAGATGAGGCAGGAGACAGACCATATATGTGTGTGGCATAAGAGAGCACAACCTGAGTTATATATGTTTTAAGAAGACAGGTAAAAGAGACCCTATAGCCAGGTGAAGAAGTGTGTAGACTGAGCGAAGTTATAGGTAGAAGGAAGCAGAAAATCCCATGGTCTTAACCATGGGTGCAGGGGTGGGGGTGGGGGTGAGTACACACCCTATAACAACGAAGATGGAAGAAACCTGACCGCAACTGGACAGGAACACCAAAATGTGTTTCCAAGATCTTGTTCGTTTCCCCTCATCTCCCTGGACTTGTATGCACATGCTCGTGTTTGCGTGTGTGCATGTGTGTGTGTGTGTGTGTGTGTGTGTGTGTGTGTGTGTGTGTTGTATGTACATACATGTATGCATGTATAGAGGCCAGAAGAGGACATTAGGTTCTATTACTCTCTGCCTTATTCTTCTGATGCAGGGTCTCTCACTGAACCTGGAGCTAAGCTGTCAATCAGCAGCCCCCAGACATCTTCCTGCCTCTTCTCTCCCAGCACTGGAGTTACAGGCATGTGTGTGCAGCCATGCCTAGCTTTTTACATGGGTGTGGAATCCAAACTCAGGTCCCCATGCTTGCACAGCAGGCTCTTTACTGGTGGAGCTACTCCCCAGCCCATTATGGACTTCCGAAGTCTTTGCATTCATTCTATAACACTCATGCATGTAGAGATGTAGTGCTGTGTGTAATGTGTGATCTGAAAGTTAGTATCAATAATTAAGATTTGGATACCTATGTTTGCCCCAGCCAAGGCTATTCAGGGGTTATTTAAGTGGGGCTACTTGGCAAATTACTGCTAATGAAACCATTCCACCTTGTAAATTGATTGCTATTCAACAAATTCTGGTATTGTGGAAAGGCCCAAATGTGTTCCTTTATGTTTCTAACATGCTCATGACATTTGAACTGTCTCTCTCTGGCCCTAGAGGCCATAGTCTCTTTTAATCTAATATCAGGAGTGATAATATCCTCATTTTGTCATATCCTACTCATTAAAATGTTAAAGTTGTGAGAATATGTAACACTTATGAAAGTTTTTAAAGTATGTAAGATAGCATATAAAATATGGCATTGTATTTAAAAGGAAAAAAATAGATGAAATTGGCAAAGTCCTTGAAAGATATCATGGGAAAACTGTTTCTTCTAGGTAGAACTTCTCTAGAAACCTATAGAAGTCCTTGGCCCTCAGTTGCGGCAAGGAAACCGATAAGGACAATACAGCTCATAGCAGGTCAGTAGGGAGAGCAATGAGGCGGCTAACCTTCCCTCTTGGAAGGAAGGAGAAGGATGGCGAGAGCCTGTTATGAAACTCCAGTCACCCCTCCCTCCTGACAGGGCACATAGCCCTGCCCCAGCTGCTGTAGATATGAGAGATGTGCTAGAGTTTATGGGGGTTGTAACTCTACAGTATTACAGCTGTTCAGAGTCCACTGTGCTGGGGGTGGGACTTCATGGTAGCCTAGCTGCCTTTGAATCAACCGTGTTCCTGTAAGTAACACAATAAAAACTCACTGATTCACCAAGCTGGACTCTTCTCTTTGGTCTGTTGGTGCTATCGCTATCCAGGGTGAACACATACCCCCTTTAAGTCCCCTCAGGAGAAGTCATACAACTTATATGTCTCAGTGTTCAACTGCTGTGAAGAGACACCATGACAAAGTAATGATTATAAAAGAAAGTATTTAATTGGGGGCTTTCTTGCAGTTTTATAGGGTTAGGACCATGATCATCATGGTGGAAAGCAGACAGGCATGGCTCTGGAGCAGTAGCTAAGAACTTTATATCCTGATCCAGTCAGGAGGGGGGGAGGGGAGGGAGAGAGAGAAAGAGAGAGAGAGAGAGAGACAGAGACAGAGAGACAGACAGAAAGAGACAGAGAGACTGGGCCCAGTGTGGACTTTTGAAACCTCAAAACCCACTCCCAGTGACACACCTCCTCTAGCAAGGCCACATGCACTCCAACAAGGCCATGACTTCTAATCCTTCCCAAACAGTTCCAATAACTGCTGACCAAGGATTCAAACATATGAGCCCATGTTTGAGGCTCATTCTCATTCAAATCTCCACATAAAATAAACTAACAAAACTGCCTCAAGGAGAAATTGGAATTCTGAATCGATCTAAGATAAAGAACGAAGCCAGATATAATGGCACACATCTGTAAGCACATTTCTTTGGAGCTTGCGGCAGGAGGATTGTGACTGCAAGGCTAACATAGACTACATAGACCTTGTCTCAAAAAAAAAGTTATAAACGAAATTAACTACCCAAAATGAAAAGCATGGCTTAGCTGCAAAACTTTACCAAATACCTAAGAATAACTAGGAAGTGTTCATAAACTTTTTCAAAACCACAGAAGAGGGGGGAACATTTCTTGTTGAGAGCTGTGTGGCCTAGGTTTGGATCAGTATATGAGTGCTTGTCCAATGGATCTCCATGAGGCAAAATCCAAGAAGACTGTCTCGCTTGACAAGGACCAGTGGACTTCAGGACAGCACAGAATACTCCTGGAACCATGGGACCTGCATACTCTCTTCACTCTCAAATGTTGTTGATTCTCTTGGTAGTTTTTAGTGCAATTTTGTCAGTCATGCATGGGATATGATCATTCCTGGAAACCTCATTTTTTTTCTCAAATATTTTCCCCTAAAGTTCTTTGGGAACTGATGCTTCTCAGGTTTCTCTGGAAATATTAGCTGTCACTCCAGACCCTGGGAACTGTTCGCATTCAGTGCTGACTGGATCAGAGGCAGTAAGAGTTAATGGGCATTTGAAGAAGTGTAAGCTAACCATATGCAGGCAGCTTATGGCACATCACCCCTATTTTCGTAAATATGCTTTAAGTTTTGAATGATATTGTTGTTCTTGAAAATGTGTACCTATCTATGTTTATCACCTTTTAGCTTTGTAAAGACAGGATGTACCTCGCTTGATATTTGGCCAAGCTAGCAAAATGATAAGCATTTCTGGTTTGAAAGATGCTTTGACGTAAAAGTTGGGAAAAAAATATTTGACATATTTGTTTTTGTCAGAGGTTAATGTTGGAGGGTGGGAAAAACGTGTTTGTTAGTATGAAAAACATGCTTGCTTTTGAAATATAAATAAAGATGGCTCAAGCTATTCGGGGCCAGCCACTTGTGTGAAACTCATCTAGTGTCATACACTACTTCATTTCTTCTTCCGCCAATGTCCCTTCCCCCTCTCAGGACTTGAACCCGAGCTGCAGCAGGACCATGCCAATTTCTCAAATCCAGTCTATGGAACTAGGATTACTTTGACTCCCAAACAAGACAAAGATAATTTTTAAATAATACAGATTCATGTCTTGAATGAATATATAATTAAAAAACTTAACTCAATATTAACAAATTTAGTCTGGCACTGTATAAAAGGAATTGTAACAAAGAAGAATGAATTTTTCACCTTGAAAACCACAAACCATTATTAAAAGAAAACCTAAATTAATTTAAAAGAGAGTCAGAGTCACACAGAAAATAATTGATTTGGACCCTTACCTCTATACATGACAAAGCAGGCATTATGACCCCGGTATAAGTCAGAAGTTAATTTAGACCCACGCTCATAGCATTAGTAAGTTTCAACATTCAGTATCCGCATTCAAATATAGATCTCTCTGGTGGGAAAGAACATTTTAGTTTTCATACTCAGTGCTAAGCAACCTTCTATTTCTTTTCAGTATGAAAGTTAATTTAGAGAAGATTAGCATGTTTACTTTTTTTCCACCAAGAAATCTAAAAATGGCTTTATTGAATCACAAAGAGGGAAAAAATGTGTGTGCATGCCATTGATATTGCCTACTTAACTGAACAGAAGATTGTCAATAAGAAAAGAAACCTAGCTTTCTGTTACTAAAATACTAATATCGACAGACAATGCTATTCTAACTTGTCATACTCACACTCTGGTTTGTCTCTCAGAGCACACTTTGTGAGGCAGTCAGGACTACCAGCCCGTTCTGAAGAGCAAACCTTGGCCCTGCCTGTCAAGTGAAGAGAGTGTCCCATGGTTACCCCAGAGTTAAGTTCAGACCTGAGCTGAAGTTGCCTCATTTGATCTGATGCAACCTCTGCTTAATCAATGAGCTTTGGTTGCAAGTGAAGGAAAACTCAAATAATGTTCATTTAGGCAATAGCGATACATGCTTACCTCTTCTGCTAAGAAATGTGGAGAGTGGTAGCTACAGATGGGGAGCAAAACCCTATAGTATTGTTGTCAAGAGCCCGAATAAGAAGAACCTGTTCCTCTGTGCCCTGAGATGCTTTGGTCTCTGAGTGTGTAGCTTCAGTCATACAATGCTGCCGGAGCTTCAAAGGTAGGATTTTCACTTCGATATACCAGATGTGAAAGACAGAGAACACCTGCTACAGTAGTCTTGCAACCCTTTCTCTTATCAAGAAGGCACCCCCAGAAGTCCCCATTCATCTTACTGACTCACCAATTCATTCCTAGCATAGAAAAGCTGGAGATGGATCTGCAAAGAGAATAGGATTGCCATGTCTGTCTTACAACAACTGGGAATCATCCCCTGGGACTGGAAGAGGAGTCGGCCTTTTCTGAGGTCAAAGGACTTTTACGGCACCACTGAAATAAAGCAGGGTTGTGTTAGCAGGAAGAAGGGGCGAGGTGAGACGGCCATTGAATAGGATAGCTATGCTGTCCCTTGGGAGCCAAGGATGAATGGATAGCATAGGACCCTACGTTATGTAACATGGATCTTCTTCTCCCTACGTTATGTAACATGGATCTTCTTCTCTGGTGGTTGGAGACCCTTCACCTCCCCACTTGGGCCACCTGTACTTGAGTAGACAAGACCAGAGAAATGGTGTGACATGTAACAGCCCCACCAATGACCACTGCCAATTTTCCAAGTGACTGGCACTAGGTTCCCTGGCCATTCTACATTAGACTGACCTTTGTTAGGCTAGGACTGCTTAGGACAAAGACCAGCATGGTGTGGGCCTGAAAGACCCATGCTCCCAATCACTACAGCCTTGCCTTAGCTGTCCTGGAACTTGCTCTGTAGACCAGGCTGGCCTCGAACTCAGAGATACATCTGCTTCTTCATGTGCTGGGATTAAAGGTGTGCACCGCTACTACCCAGCAATGTGTTGCTTTTAAAGACAGTCTGATGACCACTGGATGAATCCCTCTCAGGTCCCTCAATGCCCCAGGACTCTTCTCCCAGCTATAAGACCTATGCTCTAGAACAGAGACCAGCTGCCCAGAATGTCCCAGGAATTCAGCTTCTCAGGGGGAGTTGACTGAGCTGCCTAAGACCCAAAAGGAAAACAAAAATCAAAAACCTAAAGAGCCAGGCTCTTAAACTGAAATGCTGACTCAATGCTCTCTGCCCCCAAGGATGTCCCTTGGGGCCTTATTAAAATGCAGCTCCACATAAGGAGGAAGAGCCTCCGTTACTGGAAGAGAAAGAAGGTCCCTTTTGGGCCAGATTGAGCAAAACTACCCAGTTCCTTCCCCTTTGCCTAGGGCACTAAGAAGGGAGCCCTGGTAGGCATGTAAGGTGCGGGCACTTCCACATAGAAAAACGTATCTATAGATAAAACTGAGACACAGTAAGAGAATTAACTATTCCTGGCCCCATTCCTCCAAATTTTCTACCCCTTTTAGGTGTTGCCCACATACACTTTTTGTTTATTGGTTAAAACCCAAGTTAACTAAGGCTGACAAGACTTCAGATTTGCTTCATAGAATCCAAATAAGGTCCTTGTAAATCTATCACCATCAGATACAAAGAAAGAGATAGTCCAAAACACCTCTCCCCTTCCAGTCCACAGCCCCAACCCCCTCCCACAGCCCTGAAGCCACCCCTGCCGGAAGTCATGAGGAAATGAAGGTGGCTTTCCTCTGGGTTAACAGGAAATGAATCCTGCCCTTCTTCCCCAGTCCTTTTGCTCTTTTTCTGGCGCCTGCCTGCTGAGAGGAGTGAGTAGGGCTTGGTGCATTTGTGCTGGTTCTGTGGGAAGAAAATATGCTTCCATGCAAGACTGTTCCTGGACTCCAAAGGATACCATGAGTTATGCGATTCTAATTCTGTGGAAGCTGCTTTACTTCTTGGTAAACTGTAGGTAATTGATGGCAATGGAAAATCATTCTTGTCTTAAATGGGAGGACCAAGTTTCCAGCAAATTCCACCCCGTCTAGAAGAAGTAGTTTAACTGGCATTCCTGACCTACTGTGGAAGAAGCTAACTCTGCCTCTGCTTGTGCATCCAACATTCCTTCGCTCCTATAAAAAAATTTAAGACTTCTTTGAACTGGTAGTAACATCTGTTTCCCTCACTGACTCATGAATCAATAAAGATCTTTAATATCTATCTCTATGAGGATCATGATTTTACCTTTTTAAAAAATCTATTTTTGTTACTGGAGCTGTTAAAGTCAGGGTCTGGGCCCTGGCAGCCCTCAGAAGCTAGGCTCAGCCACTCAACCTTTGGAGGCCAATTAAAAATACAACTAACAGTGAAGAGTAGAGAAAAAGATTATTTATTCAATGTGGTCACATTGGAAAAAATAATAAAGAGGTTCAGTGACCATCCAAGTCTATGTTGGGGGCCCTAACAGGAAGTTCAGGCTTAAGTCAAAGACAAGAGATATGCGTAACTGATGGCCTAGGTGTGGTCTTATGCATCATCATCTCAGCTCCAGTCTCTCCAGTATGGAGGTCAGACAAATTATCAAAATGATGTGCCATCTTTTCCAGAAAGAGTTCTTCTTTGATGGGTACTGGAGCTCAGCTTTTCTTTCTCCCACCCTGAGTCTCTTGGAGAAATGCCAAGGAGTCCATTACTTCAATAGTCTGAAAGCTAAGGGAAGGAAACAAGTGTC
Organism: Peromyscus nudipes; assembly: GCA_902168325.1. Lineage (NCBI taxonomy): Eukaryota > Metazoa > Chordata > Mammalia > Rodentia > Cricetidae > Peromyscus > Peromyscus nudipes. Next base: position 18,036 of record CABHPH010125887.1, read on the forward strand.
TCTGTAGAATTCTCACCTGCATTCTTGCCAGGAACATGTATGCATTCTAATATTCAGTGTGTACACACCTATACGGCCATGCATGCATACATGTGTCTTTAGAAGGTGCTTGAAACAACTTCTTCTAGAAAGCAATCACTCTTCATTTGGGTTGACAAGATAACACAGAGATAAAAAGTCATGGCACCCATCCTCATTTTGTTTCTGTCTCATTTACATGTAGGTCATACAGGGTTGTTAATTCCTCAATGTGTATCTGTCTGAAAGCTCTCTAAACAGCTCATAGCTAGCCTATCCCATCACCTTTCAAGGCTTATGGCACAGAGATCAGAATAGCTGCGGCATCTTACTGTTCATTTGTACAAGCCATGTACCAGATGCACCCTGCAAGAGTGCTCTTCAGGATCTTCAGTCTTTGCCCCTAACCTTCAGTCACCTGCCATTTCAGGGGCAATGAACCCATGACAAGATCACACTCCTAAGTGGGAGCTCTTACTCCAGGGTACAAACAGGCTGTCCCACTATGAGCAGGAACCACCATTCCATGGCAAGTGGATGTCCCTGCAGGTGGTAAGGCCTCCCCCAGAATCACCTTCTGAAAGGAAAGAGACAATGACCAATCAGATCATTATTTGACTGAAATTGTTTAATTATGCATCCTTCTTTCTCCCTGTCCCAATTCTCCTATTTAAAACTACAGCTTATATAATAAAGAGCAACTGTAAATCCAACCACACCAAGATTGTAACTCAGACATGAATTTAAAGAATCTCTAATAGACTATCATGCAGAGAAAAATTCTTTTTATAGCCAAAAAAAAAGAAAGAAAAAGAAAAAAGTGTCAGCCCTAAGTTTTGTTTGTTTCATTTTTTTTTTTCCTTTTCCTTTTTCTTAAGTATTGTCTTCAAAATGTTTATTTATTTGGGCTTTAAATGAGGGAGGTTCTGTATGGTGAAGAAAAGAGGTTAATGGCATGGGAAGTGGGGCGGGGGCAATGACAAGGATACCATGCTAAGCTGTCAATTTCCAGGGTCAGGGCAGAAGAAGAAAGATTGACAGCCAGAGGCTTTGACTCATAAAACACAGGTAGCTGTTTTTCAGCGATGTTTATTATAGTCATGGTGTTTTGTTCAGTTCAGTGGAAACTTTTTCCTGGAGGTCTCTTAGGGAGGCAATTTTCACAAAACTTGGATGTCTCAGAGACGTACAGGAGCTCAGTCTCACCTCATAGTGACCACCTTGAATGGAAACTGCCATGGTTGCCTCTGAGTAACCCTGGTGTGTTTCCCCTACATTCTATCAACAAAGTTGTAACAGCAGTATGTGGAGCTTGACCACCAGACCCTGGCGCCACCAGTACCAGGATGTCCTCATCTTTTACATTAGCTTGAGCTAAACCAAGCCCATTTTAGCACAGGCTAAAGTCACTTTTGACCTAACTATGTATGTAAGCCCACAATTGGCCCAAATCTCAGGATCATTTAAAAATGAAATGACTTTACTTTTATTTTAATAAAGATATTTAAACCTTTAGTTTTAGTGTGCAGAAATGTGAGTATGATTGCAATCCCACTAAAACTGACAAATATCATAGGCCACTATTTCTTATATGCTTTGAACTAGTGAGCCATGCACAAAGATGGACGTGGGCCTCTGTCTCAAATATTGCTATTGTGTGTGATCTTAGTCAGACCATTTTACTGCTGGGCTTCAGTTTCTCCATATGCAAATATATAACCTCATATTCTTTGAATGATAGTAATGTCCTGAGTATCATTAACAGCCTGTACCAAGTATGCAGGTTATAAGGGATTAACTCAGAATTCATGCATGACAGTATAATTGGTAATCATAGGATAAAAGCAAGTCTACTTCAGTTATAGGAGGGCAACATGGCCAGCCTAGATGGGTGTTACGCAGTTAGTTTGCATCATATTCTGTAGGAATTGATGCAGCTATCCTCACACTCATGCATCAGCAGTGTCAAGAGTTCAGGAAACCACCACTTTATTGCAAGCAATAAGTAATCCCACCCAGAGGTAGACATGGCCTCATCTCTCAAGTGTGCAGTACACACATAAGGCTAAAAATAAGTGGCTTTGCCTCTTAGCGTACCAGCAAGATCAGAGGAGACCCACGGAGACCCATCTCCAAGCAGTGATGCATGATTGAGCTGAATGAGGAAAACCATCCTTAGCACCGCATGGTTCCAACTGTATGCAACTGCGTCTGCACAGCTTTATCTGTGCAAATATCTACACAGATTTCTGAGACTATCCTTATGAAGAACTTAATGGTTCTCTGGGTGGCAGAGAAGCAGACGCTCTTTAAATTTTTCTTTCCTTTTCTATGTGTATTACTTAAATTTGTGTCACCAAGAATATATCATATTTTCACACAAAAAATAAGGCTATTCTTTAAAAAAAATCTTGATAGGATCACAGTGCAGAGTGAACTCCAAGGTTAATTTACACTCAGGAACACAGGTTAATAAAATCCAGAAACAAACCAAAGAAACAAGATTAGATATCCATCAGAAATGTGGGGATGGGGGTAACCAGAAAGTTTGGAGCTGACACATTTGCCAGTCATTATGCTAAAGACAGGAACAGCCAAGGCCATGATCAAACTTATTTTGACATCCGGAAGCCTGAATCCATGGTACAAAATCCCAGAATAACCAGGCGGCTGCAGACGGTGGCTCTGACATCATCTTCATTAATAGTCTCTTTGAATCGGCAAAAGGAAATTAAGCAGATGAAACAGAATAAAACCAGAGGGTTCCCTACTATGTCTGTCTTTCTATAGCTCTGGGAAGAAGAAGTCAGTGCTACCCTGTAACAGTACAGTTTGTAAGGATATGGAGTATAACACAAGCCACGAGATGTGATGCCAGAAACATGATAATTCTGACCACATTTTTTAGAGATTTTGTGGTAACGTCTGATGACTTGAAATAGAATCTAATTTCTTGACAGACAAGACACCAGAATCATAATGATTTTGATGACTAGCGATCAACTTTACCTACTTTAAAAAAGGATTTTTTTTTAAGTCAGTAACATTATCTGTTGGGGTCCTGGCTTTTTAGGTTGTCCCTAACTGTGGAAATTGGTCATACAAAGTTATGAGGTGGCTCAGGCCCAGCCTTGTTCTAGAAAGCGATTGCTGTTAAAACCCAATTTGAGACACAGGTAGACTCAGTGTGGGGTTAATGGGGCCAGCATCTGCTCTCTGCAGTGTCTTGCCAGACTTACAGAAGAAGCATGTGGGGGCTCAGGATGGCCGAGTTAGTAAAGTGCTTATGTCAAGCAAGGGGACATGAATTCAGACCTCCACCATCTACATAAAAGCTAGGCATATGTCTGTAATTCTATCTCTGGGATGGACAGAGATGAGAGGCTACCTGGAGCTTGCGAACTGGATTGTCCAGCTACTCAGTGAGCTCTGGGTTCAGTGAGAGACCATGTCTACAAGCAAGTAAAACAAATAAAAGGAAGGTGGAGGTTGACGGAGGAAGACACTTGGGTACTGACTTTTGCCCCCGGCATCCCAAACACAAATGCACCTGGAGTTGGAATTATTAAGAAGGTTGGTGGCAGTGAGCTGGAAGGGATCCAGTGGACAAGACTTAGGAAAGGAGCCGAGGACAAGCACACAAGACCCCAAAATGAGCCTGGGTTCCTGCAGCCTCAAGTACAGATGTTTGCACCAGTCCAGCTGGAAATGAACTCAGACTCCACTCCAGGGCTGGGTTCCTGCATACCCTCTGGTCCTAACAGTGGCCACAGCCTTGGTAAAACTGGCTTTAGTTGTTCCCACACTCAAGCCACAGATCAGAGGCTGATGGGACCAGAAGACCTCTTATAGGCCCCTCAGCTTCTATCGCTCAGTGGTTTTGTCAACAACGCTCAACGCTCACAAAGTGGAACTTGTGAGAGTCCACAGGAGCACTTCAAAGATTGGGGATCTGGGAAACAGGACAGAGCAAGTGACCACAGCTTCCTGAGCTAGAACTTGCTGTCACTCACTGGCTGGGAAATGACCTGGAGCAATGGACGCCATCTCTTCTTCCTCAGGGAAGACTGGTAATTTCACTTACACGGTTGAAAAATGTAAGTCATCAGGTGAACACAAAAGGAGTCCTATTTCCTCTCCTCAATTTTGATTTTTGTCATGAACCTAACAGCTTCACTGTAGAAACACCCCAGACACAGGCTGATTCAGGAAGGCAGACTCTATGTAGAGCAAATACCCAGTTCCTATTCTATTTGTGAACAAGGGAAACCTGGCTGCGCCACACTTCAGTGCAAGAGTGTGAGGGTGTGCCTTCACCTTATGTGGCCTAGTGGTTTCTAAATCTTTATGCTGCCCGTCTGTAAGGGAAGGCACCTGCCCAATAAGCTGTCCTTCCCAAACAACTTGAATTTCATTTCAAAAGCAAGCAAAGAACTCATTTCTAACTTGCTTCTGTGTTCTGGGAACTGAAGGCATCTGACCTTGGTAGATGATCTGTTTGACAAGACATTGAAGTGGCTCCTGGTTGTTAGGCTTTATTGAGCTTATAGGCCTTGTCTGTAAGCATGAAAGAAAACAATGAGACCCCTCTGTAAAAGGATGTAAAGGGCATTAGGAGAGTAGGGGGTTAGGACAGGTTATACTGTATTCAAGAAAAGTGAGTTTTCTTTCTCAAGATGGCTTTATATTTAAGATTGTGTGTGTGCATGTGCATGTGTGTTGGGATAAGTACACATGAGTGCAGGTGCCTATGGAGATCAGAGGCATAGAATTCCCCTTGGAGCAAATATTGCAAGCAGTTGTGAGCTGCCCCACATGAGTGCTGAGACCTGAAGCAGAGTTGTCTGCAAGAACAACACATGCTCTTAACCTCTGAGCCACCTCTCCATACCCTCAAGGTGACTGTCTGTCTGGGGACTCCTCTATACACTGCCTGCAGAGAGGGGGGGAGGGAGGGAGAGAACACATCATTTTTCTTGCATTATATTTAATTTTTTACAATCCTATGTCCTGTCTCTACACAGTAGTAACCCTGAGAGCCAAACTGAGTCATGAAGGTTGCGGCTGTAGCTCAGTGACCCGACCTGGTATTTACAAGGCTGGATCCTCAGCAGCACAGGAGAAAATCAGAGCCAAATGTCTGCATCTTTATGGCCCCTGGGCAAAGACAAGTAACACATGGCAAACTTAAGTTCACTCCTGGAACATGAACTCATTTTGTTTCCTCTGCTCTGACTGAGCAGTGGTTTGAGGGACTGGAGCCAGCCAAGTCCTTACCATGAAAGCTGGACTTAGACATCGGCCATGAAGATATTTCCAACAGAACACTAGCCACCGCCAAACACTGTGACCAGAAGACAGACCCAAAGTAGCCCTCTGCCACTCAGAATAAAAGCAACTAAAAACCCATGATGCCGAGCCCTCCTGTGAGGGATTTTCTTAATCCAATTATTTGAAACAGAAAGACCCACCCTAAATCTGGGCCACACCTATGACAGCAGCCGTGATGAAAGGGTATGGGAGAAGTTTGCCTTCCTGCATGCCCTTGATCTTGCTGCCAAGTTTGTCTATCCCATTGCGGCGGCCAGTATTAAATCCAGCTTCTTCAGGATTCCAACTTAGACTGCAGATCAGTAGCTCTCCAGGAATCCTCCAGGACTCCAGGACCAGATCTGGACTGCCAATGCATCCAGCCTCATGGACAGAACTACTGGATTCTTGGCTTTTCTGTTGTGAGACCCACTGTTGGATTAACAGACTACATTCTGTAAGTCAATCTAATAAATACCCCTTTAAATACACAGATGTATATTGTAATATATATTATATATACATATTGATTCTATCAGTTCTGTTCCCTTATAGAACCCTAATACAATGCCTAAAGAATACACATTCTCCCACTGGCTAGGTAGAATTAAGCGTACTGGATCCATCACTGAATATGAGAACAGTGGAGGGCAGCCCCTTCCCTTGTAGGGAAAATTGTTCTGGACAAGGGTCAGAAGGCCTGGACTCTCACTCTTGTTAACCCACTGTAACTTTGGATAAGCCAGAGTGACCATCTCTACTGAGTGACCTGAAATGTGGCCCGAGAAGTCCATGCATGATCCCAAAGAACTCTGAATGCGGAATCCTAAAACAGAGGTTGGCAATCGACAGCCTGTAAGCCCCCATCCACCTCCACCACCACCTGTTTCTGTTTTCCTGGAACACTGCCACACCCATACCGTTACATATGATTTCATTCTGCAGTTGCAAAGCTGTAGCATTGCTATGGAGACCAAATGGCTCACAAAGCTGGAAATATTTAACGACTGGCCCTTTTCGGAAAAACATTGGTACACTAGACTAGAGCACTGATTCCCTTTGATCTCGGATCCCACTCCCCGCATAGTTTCTCATCAAAAGTCTGGAGGACTAGAGAGAATGAGTAATCATCATAACCAGTTGCAATCCGATGCCACATGGGATGAACACTATCTCATAGCATAGAGCTAAGCAGCTGCTTTCTGCAGAAGCCCTGCCCTCCTCGGCCTCACAGAGCCAAGTGGGTACCTGCCTGCAATGCTAAGCTGTCCTCAGGTATTATTGATGCTGCTACCAGGCAGAAGTGGGAGCAGCCGGATGCTGTGGCTAGGGAAATGTAGCCTTCTTAGCCACTCTGTAATGGGGGAATCTTCATGTAAACCATGTCCAGTTGTGAAGAAATCCACTCATGCTATTGCGGCTAAAGGACCATAGGAATATCCTGTTGCATTTATGAGAATGAGACATGCCCATAAAAACAAACTGTTGTTGGTAAAGATTTCTTTACCCAGTTCCTGGGGTGTCAGAGTTGGATGGGGCTCTGAGATATAGCCACGACCAATCCTTTCCAGGCAGAGATGAGGAAGCAGAGCCCAGGGGAGGAAGAGTGATTGGTTCAGGGTCACCAACTGGTTAAGGACAGAGACAGATTTAAGTCTGGGTCTCTCTCTTGGGTCACTGTATCTACTCATTCATGTCACCATCAGCCACTTATGAGATATCTGTTAGGGACAACAGACTGAGGTGACTACTGAATTCATAAAAAAAAATACATACTCCTGTTTTCCTGGGCTTTTCAGTTAACAGCTAGATCTGAGAACAAAAGAATGGGTGTAACGGTACACACTTGACCACTGTGATAAGTGCCATACTGGAGAACAAGGTACAATAACGGAGATGAAAGGGATACTATTTGTCATGTCTCATGGATTCTTGGCATCTCTTTCTAATACCTTGACATTTCTGATATTAAGATTCAACTTACAATAGCTGGAGTTTAGAATAGTAGTCTTTCTGCTTTCTTTGCTGAACATAGAATAATGGTGTGTGTAGGGTGGGAGAGACGGCTCAGTGCTTAAGAGCACTTACTGTTCTTCCAGAGGACCTGGGTTCAGTTCCCAGCTTCTACGTGGCTCCAGAGGCTCTGATGCCCTGATCTATTCTTGCCTCTGTGAGTACCAGGCACACAGATAGTACACACAAATGGATGTAAGCAAAACACTCTTGTACATAAAATAAAACCTTTCAAAATGATAATGGTATATCTTATAACTGGCGGCATCTTAAATTTAATAATATAGACTAGACAGTCAGGGAAGAACTTTATTTCTTGAAATCAACTCCTAAAGACTAAGGAGGCGGCAGTTAAACCAAAAACAAAGGAAAGAACACTTTGTAGACAATCCCAAAGGCAAAAAGGAGGCAGCAGCCACTGAGGGCCTGAGTGGGAGTTACTGTGGTTGGAGTGAAGAACTCCTTCCTGGGATCTCCTCCCAGGAGAGTCTAGAAATGTCTCAGGGCAGCAGACATGCAGGGTGTTTGTTCATTTGCTGTGCTGTGTTAGAGGGAAAAACCCAGGCATTAACAATCGCTAGGTACTCTACCACAGAGCTAGCACTCCAGCCTAGAGGTTCCAAAGCCGTAATTTGGAAAGTGGATTTAAACAATAGAGCGATGCAAATAACTTTCTGGTTTGAATAGGTTATTCTAACAGAAGGGAAATATGGATCGTGTACTATTAGTTGTGGGGCTAGAGCAGAATCAGGGTTATATAGTAATCAGAGGGTGACTGTAGCAAGGGCAAGAGATGGTTTGTATTAAGGTGGAACAATGGCAGTGGGGGAGAAAGAGTTGAATTGGGGGATGCTTAGTGTCCCATACAAGACCCTCTCTGGAAGCCTGACCGCAAGAGATGATGTAGTGGGAGGGGGAGGGGGAGGGGGACGAGGGAGAGGGAGGAAGAAGTCAGAATAAAAGCCTCTCAGGTGTAGTTAGCTTGATTTCCTGAAGTTAGTTCCCGTGGGGACTTTGTATACTCTCCTTACATCCTTTCCAAGCTCTGCACATATGGAACAGACAGGAGCATCACCTTTCTGCTTCCCAGCAGCCCCAGGTACCTTCAGTTCAGTTCCCCTTGGCTCCTCCTCCTCCCTGCTCGTATCATTATCCACTGCATACAAATATGGTGGTAAGCAAGGGGGAGCTGTGCATAATGCTATTCTTCTCAGGCTCTGCATCTTTCACTCCTATCTCAGCATGGCCTTGGCTAGACAGATAGAGGGGAAATCCTGGCTTCCTGGAGGCCTCTCCCATCACAAGCCCCACAGAGGCTTCCAGCAGCTATCAGGCTGTGAAGAGGGAGTGATAGGCTTCTACTCAGGCTCTGCTATCCCGGAATAGTCTACAGTTGGGGCTCAATGTGTGGGCAACTTGGATGCTGCTCTTGCAGCTTCCACCTCTCATCGTTCTCCATTTTTCTAGCTAGCTTGTATCATCTGCTGTGAAGTCACCAGGAGAAGCCTCACAGAGCACTCACCACCCTCCACCACATGGCAGTGGCCCAATCCACTGCCTGCTGCCTCCCCGGGGATTTCGAGGCTGTGGGTGTCGAGGAGTTTAAGTTTGGATGATGACAAGGGAACCACGTGGATGTTCCTGGTGATGAGTGTTCCTGCTGCTCACCCACTCCTGCTGCCTCCTGGAGCCGCAGCCAGTACCAGGAGGCTCAGTGGGCCTACCCAGGCCGGCAGAGTACCACCTCCTCCTGCCTGCTCATTCCACTGCACCTGGAGTGCCTCTCCATCATCTGGCACTTGAGAGACCACAACCATGGTGATAAATCTGGCGTGCATCCTTGTTTGCTGTCTCCAAAATTATCTGCTCCTGTGTATTTTGAATTCCTCTTTCTGGTGTTTGTCATCCTTTCTGGGCATTTGTTTAGCATTTGCTTAGGATGCCTGGGGTGTTAGGTTTATCTCACAGCTCCATGACATCTCTCTCCAGAGACAGAACTCCAGGAGAACAAAGCCACTGTCAGCTAGGCGGCTCTCTCCTGCAGAGTGCTGCACCCAGGTGAAATTAGGCGAAGAGAGATCTTTACTTCAACTGGCTGGCCCAAGACTTGATTTGAGTCTTCAAAGATTTCAAAACTCCCAGGGCACAGACTCTGAATTATGACTCAGGAGGGTTTGGCCTTGAGACAACCAAGTTAAAGAGAAAAAGAGAATAGCGGTCCCAGTGCCAGATAGAGCTCCAGGCCCACCAAAAATCCAGACTCAAGGAACTATGGTGAAATGGATGCCATCCTTGGTAGAACTGATGCCCATGGAGAAGGAGATCCTCACCTCATGGCCAGTACTAGTCTGTAAGAGTGACTGTCTACAAAGTTCTTATGGAGAAGAGGACTCTGAGGTGGCCTCTCTGCTCAATGGGAAAGGTTGCTGTGTTCAACGGCACTATTTAATCTCAGGAGAGGGCAGGGGAGCATTTGTTAGCTGCTCTCCCGTAGATTGTACTGAGAGTTTGGAATTGGGAGAATGACAAAGGAATGGCTCTAGAGCTCCACCTGTGAGAAGCAGAACCCCATTTAGAAGTAAAGGTGAGGTAGGGGTCTGATCTTCATGGCACTGTGGCCTGGCCTGCCTCGGGTCGCTGTTGCACAGGAGATTGCTCTTTTGGGTGGGTGCCATAAGCAGTGTTGGGAACCGGCCACAGAGATGTGACCTGAGGAAAGCTTGAACTGTTTGTTTTCTTGTATTAGTTATAAGCTTTTTTAATTTTAGACAAAAAGAGAGGAAATGTGGTGGTATTGTGTTCCCCAAAATATCCCAGATACTCAGCTAAGAAACCATCCCAGATACTCAGCTAAGAAACCATCCCAGATACTCAGCTAAGAAACCAGATTAATTCCAGACATTGTTCATTCCTGGAGCTGAGGATTTTGATATGCCAGGAGCACTGTCCTAGGTCCTAGTCTTATGCACGAAGCTAGGCCTTGGCAACGTCCAGGAAGCAAGAATTAATAGGCATTGAAGTACTCTTTGCCTCATTTTTAACCTAAATAAGTACAGTAGCCTCCCAGTTTCCAGTTTATTTTGCTCCAAATCATTGTTACTAATGTTGCCAGAATGTTCCACCTAACAAGAATCTCCAACCCGCATACAATACATGCAGTCAAGGACAGTTATGAGTATGGTCTAAGACAAAATTGTAAACTTACTTAGAACACTATGAGGGCTGTTGTTATTTTTGTTTCAGTAATTTTTTTATGGGAGAAGGGTAACTTGATTCATGGTTCTCAAGTGTAAGCTTTGATATCAAAAAATCAAACACACCTGGTTACGTTTAATCATGATAGAGCCTTCTAAAGATTGCCCAATGAGTGTGTGGTACTACACATCTCTAAACTGAGCAGTGGGGAGGTGAGAACAGCTGGATCAAGATTTCAGGGTCACCCTTGGCTATATGGAGTTCAAGTCCAGCCTAGGTTACATGAGACCTGGTTTTTGTTTTAAAAGGTAAAATAAAAGCAACTGAAGATTCTCCAGTGAACTGCTTTATTACAGAATAGACTATAATCTCCTGGACATCTGTGATCATCTATGTCTCTGGCCATGTGAGTCGGCATTTCTCCAAATGCTCCCTAAAATAGCCATTTTAGGAGAAAGGACTTGGCTTAAAACACTCCCACTGTCTCTCCCAGTCCTAGGCAACCACTAATGTCAAAACATTCCACTTTCAGTGGAATAATTTCATTTCAAAGGAAAATTCAGCATCTACATAGAGCTGTGAGTTTCTATCTATACTGTAAGCCTTTTGTTGTCAGTTTTTGGGAAGGTGGATTAATTCGTGCTGTAGCCTGCATGTTTATGCCTCTCTAAAACTGATTTGTTGGAATTTTTAGCCCTAGGGTAACAATACTAAGTGGTGGGGCCTTTGGGAGAGAAGATGTTTAATTTCGTTAACTCAGTGGACTTGGGACGTTCCCAGGAGATCAGTGAGACACACCTGTGCATATCTTCGAGGATGTTTCCAGAGGTGATAAAGAGAAGAGTCCTCTGCATGTGCACAGCACCATCCAGGTTGGAGAACCACATAGAAGAAAACAAAGTCTGATGGTGCTCATATTCTCTCTGCCTCTGGGCTAGCATGTGAACCACCCTGTCGTAATAACCCTTCCCTCCACAACAGAATGAGTCCTCTGAAAACATAAGCCACACTAAATCCTAACTGCATTTTTTTCTGTACTTTTGAAAACTCACATGTCACAAGCTCACAATCAGAAATGTGTGCCTCAGCCACAGCCCTCAAAGCCCAGCTTTACACATTGTTCAGCCTGAGAGGCATGGCAGTATGTTTTTCAAGGCAGAAAGGTTTGTTTTACTTACATTTGGTTAACTGAAGTTATAACTTTGAAATACCTGTATGAACAGGCACGTGGGCCTCTACTGCAACCTTTTCCTAGGCCCCAAAGACACCATAGCAGGTGGGGCTAAGGGAGCAGGTGCCTTTGGGTCTAAACTATGCTACTTGGAAGCAACAGGAAATGATAGCTTCCTAGCGAGACAGTCTGACATCTACCCTTGCCACCTGCATGCCATGTGACCTAGGACAAGTCATTTAGTGTTTCTGAGCTCAGAAACTGTAACATGTCAATATCAATCTCTTCAGTTGCTTATAAGAATGAAGTAAGAATGGCCATGTAGGGTTTAGGACAGCCAAGTGCACTGAGCAAAAATTAAACACATTCTGTGGTACTGTTCCCGTTATCTCTACTCCTGCTCTCTGCTCTAACCACCTACACCATTTTAAAAGCTTTCAGAACACTGAGCACACTGGTAACTAATCCTATTGTTCTCCAATCGAATAGGATCATGGGAACTGCCTACTAAAGACCTGTCAGAGAGGGGGCTCCCAGGTGTCAATCCCCTTCTTCCAGGTCCTAGAGACTCCCACCATCCATTCTGCAATGTGCATAAGACCCAAATCTTATGAGTATTAAAAACAGATAATTCCAAGTGGATCTAGAGGCCCCCTGCCGCCCCAGCCAACACCCACAGGATGCCCAGGGAGACCCCAGGTCGGTGGGTCGAGGCACCACAGTTTTGAGAGAATTGAAGTTCTAGGCTTGTCATGAGTCTGCGCTTATCAAGTATCCTCAGCTGTGGCTGCCCTGGCTGGGAGAAAAGGGACATCTTCACTCAGAAGGATCTGAAATTTTATGCCAAGAGTCCACCTCACTGCCCACAAGTGACTCATGATGCTTTGAACTAAAATTTCAGCGTGAAAGCAATGTTTTCATCTTCAGTGCTCAACAGCTGCAGAATTACACGTGTGTGATGATGGAGGTGGTGACGATGATGATGATGATGGTAACTGGTTACAACAATGATGATAGTAACAACATGGTATTTGAAAAGATTGGGACCTGTCCTATAGAAGATACTTAAGCAATTATCATTGTCACAAAAAATATTTTTGGTTTGTTTGAGACAGGTTCTCCCTCTGCAGCCCAAGCTGGACTGGAACTCACTATGTACCCTAGGCTGGCCTCAAACACAGAGTAATCCTCCTGCCTCAGGCCCTCAAGTGATGACAGGTATGAGCCACCATGTCTGACTGTTATTAGTATTATAGCAAATGAAGACAGAGGTTGAAGCTGGGAATACAGACAGAACTGGGGTGTTTACTCCTTTTACTCATTTTCTTCACTGATAAATAGGTGTTATTTATATTTTTTCTTTTTATATAACAAGAAATAGTTGCCAGCTGATTTCTTCTCAGTAATATGTTCCACGTTCTTACTCCCATCTTCCTGTAGGATTAATTTTTTTTCCCTCACTGATGTATGAGTCTACATGAGTTTGAGATATTGAATGGGAGAGAAATCTCTACAATTAAAGTCATGCAAGGGAAAGATGGCTCTGAACTTTATATAATTTAGTAATGGAAAATGCATTCACTTCACATTTCATCCAGCTTCACATTCTATTTGATACTCGCTTGGTCAGTGTCTGAACTAGTTCACACAAGCGTTCAGCCTGACTCTGAATAAAGCAAGCATGGGACCTTGGCCTATGGAACACCTAACCCCCTCTTCCCAGAGACTGCAATGCGGAGTGATGACAGGAACTACCCAAAACGGTGGAAGAGCAAAGCCTATCTGGTGCTATCCTTCCTAACTCAGCATGCCCCTGCAGCATTTAAACCAAAGGCTCTAGCTAAGAAGCTCCCATGGGATTTGGTATAAGTCTGAAGTCTCCTTTAATGATGACAGCATCTATTTTTATAGGTAACAGTGTATTTGAGGAGGAAGAAAAAAATTCTGGGAGGAAAAAAATGACACATTTCCTGTGATGGGAGAGCATTCCATTATACATAAATGTTCAAAGCTTTTAAAAGGCTAAGGAAATATAATGAGCATATCAAAATTTCTCTGCAAGAGGAAAACCTCCTCTTTGAAGACTGGAGCTAGGAAGAAGCTGAGAGATGGGAGGAGCTGACACAGACCCATACAGGGTTTCTTAAAATGGAGTAAGTGGGAGGAGTGTGGATGGAGGCTGGCAGAGCTGGATTATGCCACTAACACATTATGCAGGATGTGGGCACGTTGCCCCATCTCCTTAGACTTCTGTCTAGACACTCCACAGCAGCTACTGAGCCTTCTGCAAAGTCCTCATCAGTGTCTCCAACCTTGGGAGTGGTTTAGTGATTATAATCAAGAGAATGCAGTGAATCCTTTTGCCATTTTAATTAAAACTTGGCCTGTTTGGAAGTTATTTCATAAGAAACCTTGGGACCCAGGGACCATGGTGACTAACACAGACCAGGATTTTCAGTATTTGTTGTCAAATTCTACTTTGTTTTTCATCCTTTGGGAGTTGGAGAGATGTACTACAGACATCTATTTCTCAACAGCTTCTTAACTCTCAATTGTTTTTTAGTGTTTGGAGACACCTCTTAGTGTTGGTTAGACATGGCTTACTCTTTTCTAGATAAGGCAGTGGTTTTCAACCTGTGGGTCATGATCCCTCTGTGTGGGGGGTCTCATATCAAATATCCTGTGTATCAGAAGTTTATATTATGATTTATAACAGTAGCAAAATTACAGTTATGAAGTAGCAACAAATAACTTTATGGTTGTGGGTCACAGCAACATCAGGAACTGTATTAAAGGGTCTCAACATTAGGGAGGTTGAAACCACTGACTTTAGGTAAACCAGTTCAGCCAAAATAGAATTCTTCAGACACCTGCTAGATGCCACCAAACAAGCCACCATATGGTCTTTTGCCCTGAGTTTGGCCTTTCAGACCAACACATTCTGTTTAGAATCAACAGACTCTAAATGTCAAGTCTCAGTGCACTAACTGTGGATGTTTCTGACTGCTTCTCTGTTTTAGCTAAAAACTATGCTTCACATCATCACTCTAGATCCTAAGAAACCTCAAGCATGCGAATAGGCTTAATTTAGCAAGTAGTAGTGATGATGTCACTGGGGGGCATCCTTAGGGGTTGGAGCTTGCCAAGCACAAATGTGTACTAACAAATATATTTGGTCATTGTTCCCTGCTACGCCCGAGTTTATGCTCAAGTAGTGCTTTAGGATGAGGTCCCTAGACAACTTCAGCTGGGACTGGTCACCAGAAACACCAAGTGCTAAGAGGGTGGACACTTTCAGCCCCATCGACTGACCTTAAAGAAAAAGAGGACTGCCTAGAGATCAAGTACTGTAACTACCGTTGAAATCTGGGGAGCTTCTGTTACCCAGTGATGTTCACCTTGCCCCTGTACAGCATGCCATTCACAGAAATGACAAGCATTGCAAACAAGAAAATCTATTCACAAGCCAAATATGACGAAGACAAGCCCCAAACTTCCCCGAGGGGACACTTACACCATAAACAGGGTGATCTGAGAGGTGGGGACAGGTAATAGGAGGTGGGTTAAAGTGAAATGATGGGTAATCAGATTCCAAATATTTTCATAGTAAGGCAGGAAAGGAAACATCAAGGGGTATGAAAACAGAAAGACACCCATCACATTCTCCATCTGGTTTGGGTCTCTTACTGGTTGAAAGGTGAGAATTAAAGAACAAGACCTTTTAAAATTATATTTGATGCGTGTGTGTGTGTGTGTGTGTGTGTGTGTGTGTGTGTGTGTGTGTGGTGTGTGTACACTTGTGTGCCGTGATGTACATGTTGAGGTCAGAGAACACTTTGGGAGAGTTGATTTTCTCCTTCTACCATGTTACTGTCCTAAGAATCAATAATAATTTTGCCATTAACCAAAGCTCTGAAAGGGGTCACCTATGCAAAGACAATTCTCCTTTTCCTGAAAGACATCTCAAACAAGAGTATTTAAAATAGCTAATTAGCCATTATTAATGTCAAACTATGTGTAAGACAGCTTCATGAATTTTTTTTTTTCTGAGACGGGGTTTCTCCATGCAGTTTTGGTGCCTGTCCTGGATCTCACTCTGTAGACCAGGTTGGCCTCGAACTCACAGAGATCTGCCTGGCTCTGCCTCCTGAGTGCTGGGATTAAAGGCATGTGCCACGGCCGCCCAGCCATGAATTGTTTCTTAACCCATGGGTCACAACCCCTTTGGAGGGTCAAACAACCCTTCCAGAGGGATCACCTAAGACCATCAGAAAACACAGATATTTATATTACAACTCATAACAGTAGCAAAATTACAGTTTGTAGTTGGACATTTCCTGTCCCAACTGCCTGGTCCCAAATAAACACACAGAGGCTTACATGAATTATAAATGCTTGGCCAATAGTGCAGGCTTATTACTAACTAACTCTTACATTTTAAGTTAACCCATATTCCTTATTTATGTTCTGCCATTTTGGGGTACCTTTATTAGCATGGCACGTTCATCTCCTGCTCCCTGTGTCTGGCTAGCAACTCTCAACTCCGCCCTTCTCCTTCCCATCATTCTTAGTTTGGTCGCCTGGGGCCTATACTTCCTGCCTAGCTACTGGCAAATCAGCATTTTATTAAATTAATTCGAGTGACAAATTGTTACAGTGTACAAGAGGATTATTCCACAGCAACAGTTATGAAGCAGCAATTAAAATAATTTTATGGTTGGGGGTTACAACAAGATGAGGAACTTAGAGGGTCACAGCATTAGGAAGGTTGAGAACCACTGGCTTAGTAAGTGAAGGCCAAGCCTCACAATCTGAGTTTGATCCCTTCTCACATGGTGAAAGAAGAGAACTGACTCCAGCTGGGACTGTCACTCTCCACACATGTACTATGCAAAATAAATAAACACATGTAAAGAAAAATCAAAACAACAAGATATGCCCCCAAAACCCGAGACTTTTGATTTTGACTTTATCAGTTTTAAAATCTATTAGTATTATGTGTGATGTACACATGTGCGTGTCATGCATGCATGCAAGTGTAGGTATGTGCATGCCATATTGTGAGCATATAGGTCAGAGGACAGTTTTCAGGAGTCATTTTTTCCTTGCAATGTAAAATCCAGGGACTGAACTCAGGTTGGCAGACTTGTGTAACAAGTCCCTTTACCCACTGAGCCACCCCACTGGCCCTTTAGAAAAAAAAATTAAGACTGGAGACACAAGGAAACCATCTTATATCTTTCTTAGGTTTAAACTTCACTTAATTTTTCAATTATAGAGTTACGTCCTTCAATGACATAACTTCAAAAGCCACAAAAACTCATACATATAGTTATTGCTAAAAACATTTGTTTCTGTGTTCTTTCTCTTCCCTCTCTCCCTCCTTCCCTTCCTTCTTTAAGACATGGTCTCATTATATAGCCCTGGCTAGTCTGGAACTGCATAGACCAGGCTGGCCTCAGACTCAGAAAGCTCTACCTGTCTCTCCCTCCCGATTCCAGAGTGCTAGGCCTATGACCATCATGGTGAGGGGCATGGCAGCAGGCAAGCAGGCATGGTGCTAGAGCAGGAGCTAAGGATTCACATCTTCAATCACAAGCACCAGGTAGAAGGAAGTATGGAACCTGGAATCGGCTTGTGAAACCTCAAAGCCCAACCCCAGTGACACACCCCCTCCGAGACCACACCTCCTAATCCTTCTCCAACAGTCCCACCAACTGGGAACCAAGGATTCAAATACATGAGCCCACAGCTTAGCAACAGCTGTTATGAAGAGTCTATGACATGCTTAACTGTGTAAGGCATGGGGATGCTTAAGGCCACAGGGACAGTCCTTACACCGAGGGAGTTTGGTTTTATTATAAGGAGTTTCGTTTGAATACTAGTGTTGCTGGCAATAGTGACAAAAGCGTAGATCTGCTGTATCCCCCACAGAAGCATGAAGAGTTCTCCTTTCCCTTAGGAACATCCACTCAGTCCACATCAGGATACCTGGCTTCACAACAGAAGTTAGTATGAAGCAGGACTGGAGTTTGTTAAAGAAATTTTTTTATAGATCTTAACAGAAGTTAACAGAAAGAGAGACACAGAGAAGGAATAAGACACTCGTGTGTGTGTGTGTGTGTGTGTGTGTGAATGATTTGGGTGGCTTTCAAGTTACATACCTAAAGGATGTCGGGAAACTTCCCACCTTTTAAACATTGCTTGGAGATGTAGTTTACAACAAGGCGAACAGTCAAAGACTGTTCAAAGAAAGTTCTAACCCCCATTGAGGCTTCGGTAATGGTCACGCCTACAAGGCGGGGCTGAGAGAGGACCCTGAAGACCCAAGATCTGGATGCGCCAGCTCTCTTGGTTCCTGGACCCTGGACGCTGGAGGAAGACAGAGCAGAGTTCTCCAGAGAACACCGCCGGACTGCACCACACCTTTCCCAGACCCTGTTACCTATCTCTTCACTTGTAAGTTACCCCACAAAATAAACCTCCCTTTTAACTACGTAGAGTGACCTTAATAGTTTCATCAATAAGGTAGACTTATGAGATGATATGTTTAGGTTTAATAAAAGGGAGTGCTAGAAACTCAGGCTACACATCATTTTGTCCTAAGTGAGCACAGCTATTTACTGTCCTTGATGAGATGTCTTTTGGAAAACCTGTATTATCCCTATGGGCAATTTTGACCTTCTCAGTGGTCGCTCAAATTTTCTGAACCCATCCTCAGAACAGCAGGCCTGGCCAGACGGACCCTTTTTGTCATGTTTTCTTCCCATGTCAGCATAATGTTCCCATCTCTGTCTACTACCTTGCCAGGCAGGAGCACCTAAGTGTATATCAGCTAACACAAAATGGGAACAGAACGTAATCTCGAGCTAGGCTAGTAGACCTGGGGAAAATAAGAGGTTAACTCCCAGGAGCCCATGGGTTGATGCACTCTCAGATCTGTATTACAGCAAGATCATGACAGACTGGCCGGGACCAATGGGACAGACTGAGACACTTCCAGCTGTCCTTTGTTTCATTACAGTGGGGTCTCCGTATGATGGGTCTTGAAAAACTGCCTGTTCCTGTCATGCATTTAATGTCATGTCATATCCCCAAATGCCATATGAAGACAGAGAAGGCAAATGTCCTATTCCAGGGGGCATTCTAAGTCATTCCTGGATTTCTTCTTTTCCCCACATTAACCCATGTATAATCCTGGCCTTGGGTAAACTGTCAATACAACAAGGTATCCCAAACTCTCCTACTAGACTTTTTCCTTGAACTTTTGTCCTGTAATAAATGTCTTCCCAGTCCCTTTGTCCTTTCTCTGAACTCTTTCTTTGATGGAAATAAGAACCTAGAAACACTGGACAGAGGTTTTCATCGGCTCTCTCTGCCTTTGAGACTACCACACGCTTTACCCGCTGGTAACAACCCAAACCATAGGAAGTACTGACAATTCTGGGAAGGTAGAACACTCAAGCTCGAGCAGACAGTTTAGACTATAAATAACTTACCCTGTTTTGTCATCGATACTGCCTCACCTCTGTAGATCATTTCTGGGCTTGCCTGTATGTGTTTCAACAAAAATCCACATAAAACTCAAATATACATTGTCTGTGGGCTGAGAACAAGCCAAGCTCTCCATCCATTTGGATGTGTCTGGAAGGTTCTATACCTAAGGAAGGGCAAGAGGCTCTGACTCTGCGATACAGCATCTATTTGATCCCAGGATCTTTCACGGATGACTAAATGTATAGCCTGTCTTCCCACAATGACACATGTGTAGCTTTCCATCACTCTGCTCCCCAAGCCTACCCTGTTAGAAGTTGCTAAGGCCAAGGACCAGGTCAGCGCAGTGTGGAGCCAAGGGGTTCTGTGCCCTGATCTAGAAAGCTGTCCTTGATTCACAGGACTGCTCTCCAACTAGTCTCATTCAGTCCTAACTTCCATTTTCATGAAATCTGTCTCTGGGAGCTTAGCGAAGGGAATCCTGAGTTGGGAGTCAGGATCCCTGGTTCCAGGATGCAGATCCAGTACCATGCTGGTGGGGCAAGTCTTCCTATCCCCAGTCTGGGGCCTTCTCATCTGCAAAGGCTCTAGTTTTCTCCAGAATGGGCACGCCTGACGTTTCAGTTGGAACTCTTCTTAAAAAGCATTCATTGCTCATTTAGAGCAGGATGTTTAGTGCCCACCAGCCTCTGGGCTTTAATGACTAGTTTCTAAAGCACCGCACAGCCAACTATTATGAAAACACCCACCCCCAAACATTTCCAAATGCCCCATACCTGGGGAGAAAGAGAGAGCTGAAAGAGTCAGGGATTAGGCGATCCCACAAAGGGCTTCCAGCCATGGGGATCTAGTTGATAAATGTGGGGAGATGTGCTGTGTCAACGATGGCTTTATCAATAAATCCCTCCTCAGCTGTGCTGTGTGCTGGAATATTCTGTTTTGATGTTGGTGTTTTGTTCCATTTGAATGCTTCCAGTTGTATGGTAGGGGTGGGGCTGTTAAGTCTCAGTGGAAGGTTCTAGATCTCTGTACTGATCAGAAAGACAGAACATCTAGTGTGTGACGATGGCCTTGTCCTTCATCCTCTCTAATAGGTCTACTGTTGCTAATTGGTGTTTCTTATCTATGGAGCCTCCAAACCCCAATACTAAGACGTTCTGGTTATTATGAATTAAGCAAAACACGGAAATGACCACAGTGTCCTTGCTATGGCCGAGGGGTTCGTTGTTGGGTGTGTTCACGTCGGTCATCGTGGCTTGCAGCCAGACTGCTGGCTGCCCTCCTGCCAAGGCACTCCGTGCCACTAGCAGCTGGCAGAGTTTGGGCTGCAAAGGGCACCACTTAGCTGTTAATTGAAGTGATGTGGCATGCTGTGCTTAAGAGACTTGAGTGCCTGTGTGTGCTTCTGAAGCATGAATATGTTGTGACTTTTGGTGGAAGAATTCTCTGTGAAAGAAGCCACTCTGTGCTCCTGGCCTGGCCCTGGGCTTTGTGGAATAATTCAGGCAGCCAGGCTGCCCCTGGTTTGCTAAATCCACACCTGTGATGCAGTGACCATTGTTTGGACTTTTGAAATCTTATCTTTTTCTAGTCCAGGCTTCAGAAGGCATTCTGTAAAATCAAATGTGTGTCACATTTGGCTTTGTGACCCTCTTTCCTGAGCCATCTGTGCAGAATGCACGAGCTGGAATTAATCAGCCCCAAATGGATACTTGATTCAACACGCAGAATTGATGGGGTTGAAATTGGCTTCGCTGTTTCCAGAGTTTCTTCCACTCAGGCCTGAAGCCTCTGGGATGTTCTCTCCTGCAGTGATCAGACAAGATGAGTGAACCCAACAGTGGGCATTGGGAAGCAGCCTGGAGCAGGAGCTGTGCCTGGCACAAACGCACTGGGTTGGAAGCCAGCGAGTCCACAGCCCACCCTGCTGAAGTAAAGTGGGGCTTGTTGACTTCACCTGATTGTATTCTTGCAAAGTAGGAATGCTGAGCCTTCTGCTCTACGAAGAATTAGTCTTAAAATGTACCTTCTCCAAGAATACCCACCATGCCAAAAAAAAATGTTTTTCTTTTACTTTTCACTGCTCTGAGCTATGGTAATCATGTTCTTTATTACTTCAAATGGTTTCTGATCTCACCTCCCCCCCTCAACTCTAGCTAATACCTCAACCCACATACTCACTAGCACACACTCTAATTGCTGTTATAAACGCTAAGATAGAAACAAAATAAAGAGGGGAAACAAAGGCTTCTCATCCCACAGACCAAAAACCTTACATGCAGCTGGGCATTGTGGTGCACACCTGCGGTTCCAGCTACTCGAAAAGCAGAGACAAGAAAATCATCTGAGCCCCAAACTAGAGACCCAGCCAGGGAAACATAGTGAGACCCCCACCTCAAAACAACCCCCCCTACACACACACACACACACACACACAGAGAGAGAGAGAGAGAGAGAGAGAGAGAGAGAGAGAAAGTGAATTTACTTGTTCCCTTTACTAAAGAACATTTAATTCCATGATTGCTGTACAAGTCAAAGCTTCTCATTGTCTAAGATTATCTGATTCTTCATTGGGGAAAAGACATACCCATCCTCCTCCTAAAGCATCCCCACAGAGACCAGCATGACAGGCTCTACAGCTGGAGAATTCCCATCAGCCCTTGCTGCCTTAAGAGAGTGTAGATGAGGCAGATTAGGAACAAACAATCTCATCTCCCACAGTTTTTAGGCAGTCACCTGCCCATTGAGCCTTTAGAAATACATCAAACCATCCATTCAAGAACCATTCTTCCTTATTCAGTAGTCAGAGATCAACTCATATCATGCTGACCCAAATTATGCTACTGAAAGACGTAGATTTAAAAAGAAGCTTAAAATTACAATATAGTGCTTTGCTGGGAATTTTAAAAGAATTTATTTAGAGACAAAGTCTTGCTATGTAGAACAGGCTTCAAACTCACAGATCCACTTGTTCCTGCCTTCAAAGTGATGGGACTAAAGGTGTGCCCACCACACCTGGCTTATTTTTAATTATCTGTATGTGTATACATGTATGTGTAGGTATGTGCAACTGAGTGCAGGTCCCATGAAGACCAGAAGAAGGCAGTTGATTCCCCAGAGCTGGAGTTACAGCTGACTTGGGTCCTCTGTAAGAGCATGAACCACTTTGGGCTGCTGAACCATCTCTCCAGACCCTGGAGCTTTACAACAGAGCAAGTACTTAAGTTAGAGTCAATAGCTATTCTAGATAATGGCACTTACCACTAAAACATAGGATCTTAATCCAGAATGTATTTTCTTGGTCCTTTACTCTACAAGGCACCGCCTGTTTCTGTAAGTAACATTATTTCAAGCACGGCCACATCCACTCATGGACACATTGAACACTTTCATCACCACAACTGAAATTGATGATAGAAAGATAGACCACAGCATCTGCAAATCCTGAAATGGTTTGGTTACTATCTGGCTGCTGCTGTCTCCTGTCCTAGAACAAGCAGGAGGGGACTAATGAAAACCCACAGACTCCCTCCATGTGCAGGGCAAACCCAAGTTCAAATCCATGTGTCTTACTAACCCTGAGGCCTGAGAAGTGTTCATCTTGTGCATCCGCCACGATATTCCAACAGGCATTACAGCTCATACTAGCTACCAACATTATAAAAGTATCAACAAAAATGAAAGGGGCTTTCATGGGTACTGGACCAGAGCATCCCAAGAGTTCTCCTTCTCCCCGTGTACCTCTGTGTCTCTGTCTCTCAGTCTCTGTCTTTTTGTCTCTCAGTGTCTGTCTCTCAACTTCTGTGTCTCTGTCTCTCAACCTGTTTCTGCCTCTCAGTCTCTGTGTCTGTCTCTCTCCATCTCTGTGTGTCTCCCTCTGTGTGTGTGTACGCACAATAGACTCCTTGTCAACTTGACACATAAACCCACCACTATTAAACCATAACCTTTCTTTTCTTTTTCAGTCCCAAGATTACACACTAATATCAACATTACAATATAAACCTTCCAAATTTTTTAAAGTCTCACGGTCTTTAAAAATTCAAATACTTAAACTCAGTCTCTTTAAAACAGCCAATATTTTTTAAAATTCACAGTCTCTCAACTGTAGGCTCCTGTAAAATCAAAAATAAATGAAATACCTTCCTACTTCAAGAGGGAAGAACCAGGGCACAGTCACAATCAAATAAAAGCAAAACCAAGCTCCCCAAAGTGTAAATAACTCAACGACCAAGTCTGGGATTCACTCACCATCTTCTGGGCTCCTCCAAGTGGCTTGGGTCACTTCTCCAGCTCCGCCCTCTGCAGCACACACAGCTCATCTTCTAGGCTCCAGCTGGCTCCACTCACACCTGCTGCTGTTCTTGGTGGTCATCCCATAGTACTGGCATCTCTAAAATGCTGGGGTCTACTGCTGCAACTGGGCTGCACTTTCACCCACAGCCTCTCATAGGATCTCATCATGGTGCCACGCCTCAACTTCTCTACATGACCCTTTCAATCCTGGGCTTCAACTACTACTGAGGTTTCACTGTCACCAATGGCCTCTCACAGTGCCAAGCCTCAGCTGCTCTCCATGACCCCTTCATGCCTTCAAAACCAGTACCACCTGGGTGACTCTTAGATGTTACCAAGTCCTGCTGACAGCACAAGGTACAACCTTGGCCAACTCTGGAAACACTTTCCAGAGTAGTGTTTCTCAGGATGAAGATTTTCCAGAAGATTTCACGGCAAGGATTCTGGTCTCTTCTTATTCTTTGCTAATTTCTCAGCTCCAGGTGACCAGAATCAATTGTCCCAGTAACACAAAGGTTTCACTTTGGTAGTTCTGGTATCTTGTTAATCACAGCTGATTCTTCAACTCCAGCTAACCAGAACCACAGGATCTTAATTCAAAATAACAAATGGCCCCAATAGAGTCTTTAAACTTCCCTCTGAAACTTCACAAGCCAGGCCTCCATCCTCTGCACTGCTCTCAACATTCTTCCAAGCTCCTACAGAAGAGTTCACCAAGCATTGAACACTCTGGCTTTTCTTGCACATAATTCCAAAGTCCTTTCACAATCCCCATTAACACAACATGGTCAGGTCTGTCATAACAAAACCCCACAATCCTGGTACCAACTTCTGTCTTAGTTAGGGTTTCTGTTGCTGGGATGAAACACCATGACCAAAAGCAAGTTGGGGAGGAAAGGGTTTATTTGGCTTACACTTCCATCACTGTTCATCATTGGAGGAAGTCAGGACAGGAACTCAAACAGGGCAGGAACCTGGAGCTGATGCAGAAGCTGTGGAGGAGTGCTGTTTACTGGCTTGCTCATCATGGATTGCTCAGCCTGCTTTCTTATAGAACCCAGAACCACCAACCCAGGAATGGCACCACCCACAGTGGGCTGGGCCCTTCCCCATCAATCACTAATTAAGAAAATGCCTTACAGCCAGAACTTCAGAAGGCGTTTTCTCAATTAAGATTCCCTCCTTTCAAATAACTGCAGCTTGTGTCAAGCTGACATAAAATTATCCAGCACAGTCCCCTAATAAATTATTTTTAAAATTTTTCTATAAACAGACACATTTTCACATTTTGCCTAAGGATAAAACTCTCTCTCTCTCTCTCTCTCTCTCTCTCTCTCTCTCTCTCTCTCTCTCTCTCTCTCTCTCTCCCTCCCTCTCTCTCCATACACACATGCTAATTTAGGACTGTGAATGTAGCTCACCACTCAATACTCACCTAATATACACGAGACCCTGCACTGACTCTCCAGCACACGAGTAGGGGAAAAAGTGAATTTATCAATTGTTCTAGGTGTAGTCCAGAGGGACAGACCTTTATGATGATAGTGTGAGCCTCAACTTGATTATTTCTATTGGCAAGCACTCCATCACTGAGCTAGGCTTCTGTCCTGGGGTGGTTTTTTCTCTTTCCTTCTGTGTGCATGTGGTATGCATGCATGTGTGTATGAGTGTTTGAGTTTGTGTGCACACACACATGTGCGTGTGGAGCTTGACAGCAGGTTTACTCTCCATTTAATTGATTAATTTTTTATTTTAAACAATTTTCATACGATACAATTTGACCATAATCATTCCCCTTCCCAGAGTCCCCCTAGGCCCTCTTCACCTCCCTATACACCCAACTTCATGTTCAAAACCAAAAAGACAAAAAACCACCAAGTCATAATGAAAGAAAGCGCATACAAAAAACATGGAGTCTGTCTCGTGTTGGCCACCTACCTTGGGAATGGGGCTTGCCCTGGGGTTTGGTCAATACGTCTGGTGTCATTCCATTGGGACAAAAAAATTGATTATCCCTGTCCTAGCAAGGATCAGTTACAAAGAGCTTTTTGTTTAGGAATGGGACTTGGTGCCTACTTCCCCCTTTTTTTTGCAACTCCAGGAAGTTTATTTGGGCATATGTTCAGGAGGGTCAGAGTTCACAACAGTGGTAGATTGAAAGCCTGGTGGCAGGAGCAGGGAGCTGAAGGCTCACATCCTGAACTGCAAGCACCAAGCACCCCTACTTCCCCTTCTTGTGCTAGGGTTTGTCTGGATTGAATTTGTGCCGGTCTTGTGTGTACTGTCAAAGTCTCAGTGATTCATATGTCCATCAACCTTGTCTGAAAGACTCTGTTTCCTGGGAGTCATCCATCACTACTGGCTCTCACAATTCCAACTTATTTGTTGAGGCAAGATCTGTCCCTGATCCTGGCACTTGCTTACTTTGACCTAGCCAGCTTGCCTCAGCGATCTCCTGTCTAGTAGGATCCTGAATACTGGAATTATAAAGGTGGCCACCACAAGGGTTCTGGAGCTCCAAAATAGCAAACATTTTATCCATTGAATCACCTCCCAGCTCCTGGGATAGTTGTTTTTAATGACACTGAACAACGAAGAGCCTAAGGAAGCTATAATGACAAGCTCTAAGTCCTAAACACTCAGAAGTAATGTCCACTGGAGTGACCCATCATCTTTTCAGGCTTTAAGTCTGAGATACACTGAAAAGGACCAAGTAGATGCCATAACAGGCTGCTCAGTCTTCTCTCGGTGATCAGGCCTCAATTTCAGTTTCCTAAGACTTGAGCAAGCAGTTTCTGGGAGGGCCATGAACAAAAGACATAGTCCTTGCAGTAGCTCCCTTTCTGCACGTACTCTGACTGCTCAAGGTTCAGTTGGTTGTTTACTGTCTGGGACCCCTCACCAAATTAGAGTTACGTGCATGGGTCAATGTGAATGTGCGAGGCCAGTCAGCCTCCATGGTAGCTTAAGGACAAAGCCTGGGACTTGTCCAGGCCTGCCCAAAAATGATGACTGTAATCCCCAACCAATAAATTCAAAGGTTACACACTCTCACCCAATCATATGATGCAAAGGCTTGTATCACCCTGCTTGCAGTTTTTCCCTTTAAAAAACCCTCACCCTGAGAGTTCAGGGCCATCCTTCTCTACCCACTGTGTCAGATGTTGGACATGGACCAAGTCCAGGCTTGCTTGTTATCAATAAACCCCTGTGTGTTTTGCGTTGGATATTGGCTCTGTGGTGGTCTTTCTCAGGGGTCTCAAGATATAGCCACAACAACACAAAACCTGAATTCAAAATTTGTTCCCAGAGTTCTTGAACTACAGTATTAACCCACAATCTCTTTCATTTTTCTTCATTCATTGTTGGGCAAAAGTTTGGGGATCAGTTAGGAAGCAGTAAAGATCTGGGCAAAATGGAAAGATCCAAAGGCATTTGCTGGTCTGTGTTGTGTTACTATCACAGAATACCACAGGATATGCAATCTGCAATGAACAGGATCTTATGTAGCTTATGGTTCTGGAGTCCAGGAAATCCAAGCCTGTGTATCATCCTATGTAGCAGATGTGTCTTGCTTACACATGTCAAAGTAAGAGTAAGAAGGGAAGGTAGCCAAACTCGTCCTTCTATCAGGAACCCACTCCCTCAGTAACTCCCCCATGTTAGGGTCTTGGAGAAGTCCCACAAAAAACTACCATCCACGTATGCAATCAACAAGAGTGTTTATTATCTTGAGAAAGCTTCCAGCATGCTGGGTCTGGCCATCCCCCACAAAGGCAAGATAGCAATGACCCTAAGAGGAACTCACAGTCTCCTTTTAAGTACAGCTAAGGGGCATTCCCAGAGCAATTAGGTCATCTTAGATATGATTGGCTTAAGCAAGTGGCAATCATATTAGCACATTCTAGGGCTAGTCAGGGGCTGATTAGGGCTACAGCTTTTCCATTTGGGGGCAGGCCTGCACAAGTCCCAGGCTTTGTTCTTGAGCTGCTGTGGAGGCTGGCTGGCCCAGTATGCATTGACTGTGGGGTCTGGCTCAGTGGTCCAGGCTTGGTGCATCTTTTCTCCCTTGTCCCTGTTATCAGGGGCACCAGTGATTAATTGCCCTTTGTTTGTGGCTCTTTCAGAAACTGCTTGCTCAGTCCTAGGAAACTGAAATTGAGGCCTGATCTCTGACAGAGAAACCTGTTATGATATTTGCCTGGAGCAACCTCTTACGATATTTGCTTGGCCCTCTCACCCCACTGCTGTAAAAATGGTATTATTTCATGCATGAGGGCCAAACTGCCTCTTAGTAAATTTCTCACCTCTTAACAATGCTGCCATTTGTACTGAGAATTACATTTCCAACACACGGACTCTGGGACACGTTCAAGCTGTAGCACTTTCCAAGCATTCAAACATGGCAAGAGGAACTCTTCCTTCTCCTTCAGGTGAAGCTACCCCTAACTTGCTCTCTGGGTCCCCACAAGTCATGGTTGAGGCCCAGTGAGCTGATTCACCTTGTGATTTAGCCATGTTCTAGGCTAGCGACTGGGCTGTCTCCAGAAGACAGACTCAGGAGGGATGTGCACACCAAAAAAAGATGCAAGATACACTCATTTTTTATTTCATTTGTTTTCCTATATAAATCATAGTTTTTTACTGTTCAGCCACAACTAGGTGTTAAAATTAAAAGCAAAAATGACAAGTTAAGACTTAACAAAACTACTAGGCATGTTGAAGGAAGTGAAAGTGGAGATAGGCAGTGTGCAGTGTGCATCAATAAATATGGGAGGGACATCTTGGAGAAGAGGGAGGTGTGCTTAAGATACGAGGGGAATGGAGTGGGGAAATTCTGACCTCAGGAGAGCAGCTATGGGAAGAAAATGCGGGATATGATTGCTAAGCTCCACTATGTTTCTGAATCACCCCCTCCTTCCTCCGTCTTCCTTTCTACCACGCTGGATCAGTTCCTGCTAACCACCGCCCATCTTCATCGGGTGGATTCCCCTCCTCAGAAGCATCCCCCCCCCCCCCCCGCACCCCTAGGACCTGCTTCCGAGCTGTCTCCTCTCCCTTCAGGTTGCTGCTGTTCTGTGCCTCTGGTGATTCATCGCTGTTCGGCTGAGTGTTCTTTGCCACTTGCTCTTCCTTTTCAGTGTCTTCTGGGCTTTCCTGGAGCGACTCCACTTCTTGTTTTAGCTGTTTAGTCCTTAGCTTGAAGGTCATCTCCTCTGAACTTGATTTAACTACACCTCTCTCATGATTCTCAACCTCCTGACTAGGATGTGAACGGCAAACCCAGGAGGGATGTGCACAGCAGAGGACACACAAGAGACTGCTCAGTTTTATTCCAAAACACTTTGGGAACATGGAGAAGACTGAGAAAGGAACTTACTTCATTTTGAATCTACTGGCATTTGTGTAGTCTAGGAACACTGCATTCTACGTGCTAGCTGAGCAGCTGGAGGTGATTTCAGTTGTGGTTTCAATTAGGTGATTGATATCTGGTCTTAGGGGTGGTCTAAACACTAAGATATTTAATATTTAATGCCATAAATTCACTAGCATGCCAAACCCAAGTTAGTGTTTCTTAAATTTTAATGTGCACACGAATAGTATGAGATTCTTGTTAAAGTTCTTAATTAGTAAGATCTGGGGTAGAGTCAAAGAGTGTGTGTGCATTTCTAACAAGCACCTAGGTGCTGCCAATATTCCTAGGTGTCACGCACATTAAGCAGCAAAGATATAAGAAGAGATCTGATGCCTGTAGGGCTGGGGTGGGGGTGAGGCTGGGGGTGGGGCTGGGGTGGGGGTGGGACTGGGGTACTTTTACCATGAACCTCCCACTTAGCTGTTGCCCATGCACACTCAAAGAATCCCAAAGACACTAGACTCACCCTGGTGAAGGTACTACCTTTGTCTCCCAGCCACAGCGAGAGGATAAGGACCATGCCCTGTTGTTGAGGGTTCAGATGAGAGAATCCAAAATGGAAATGAGTTTCTCAGTGTCAGTGACAACCCTGGAATTCCAGCCTGGATAAAGCCCAGATTCAGCATTTTATTCCCAGAGGCAAGGGGAGCTGTTTACTGAATAAAAGATGAGGCCTGAGTAGCAGAGGGGTCTACCTGCAGGGAACTTGGCCCTGGTCCTTGATCATGAGCACTTTAGAATTGAAACTGACGGCCAGTCCACTTACCTTCTTGATCAATGCAACAAACTCTTAAGCACAAATTTTTTTCCTGGTTGCTGCATGATCAGTGCCCGGCATCCACGTACCACACATCAGTCCTCAACATCATTGATACACAAGCTGGACAGGATTATTCTGCACGTCACTACTGGACTGGTTTCCCAATGACTTCTTGCTGTTCTGTAAACGACCCACTATTTCAATAAATTCTTTTTCACTAAAAAGGGGAGAGAGCTTCAAACTACTTCCATTAATTCTTGGACAATTTCCTGCAATGTATTTGGGTCGTATTCACCCCTCCCCCAACTCTTCCCATACCCACCTCTCCACCCTCCCTACCCACCCAACTTCCCACTTTTTTTCCCCCTCTAGTCCCGTTTGTATTTCCCAGCCAGTCTTGGGAATGGGGTCTGCCCTGGAGTGTGGTCAACCCAGCAGGGGCTGTGCCATCAGAGAAAACCTCTGACCCTGCTTCTCCCGGTACCTACCAAAGGCCAATAGTTCCTCAGCGAGTGGTGAGATCTCATGCCCACCTCCCTGGCTCTCTGCTGAGACAGTCTGGTTTGAGCTCATGTGAGTCTCGTGCATGCTGTCACACTCACTACGCGTTCATATGTGCATCTGCCCGGTTATGTCTAGAAAACACTGACATTTCCTTGAAGCTACCCATCGCCTCTCTCTTCCGGTCTCTCTGCCTCATAGACCCCCGAGCCTTGGCAGGAGGGTGTAATACGTCCTCTTTAGGTCTGAGCATCCTACCGTCTCTTTTGCTCTGCACGCTGCCCTCTTTCCTTCTCTGCTAAAATTCCAGGGCGACGCTTTGGCTAACATCAAGTTTTCCTTATACCAGCCACACTTCCTTTTGCCCCCAGGGCCTTTGCACATGTCCTCTCTGCCATTTTCCCTGGGGATAATACCTCCTCCTCACTTCATTGACCTCTTTACCATTCATCCTTAGGACACCTGTAGATGTAATTCTAGGTAGATTATTGAATCTGCTCTCTAGTCTATCAGACACCCCCCCCACCCCTCAATTGGTCTTCCTGAGGAATGCTTCTCTCAATTAAAATCATAAAAAACAACCCATGGTGCTATTTACTTCTCTCTCTGTCTCTTACTGTATTTGTGTGTCCATTTGGTTGGTTCCCTCCAATACCCGGGAAATGAAAGCCGATGTCTAAACCTCTGGCGGAGAGAAGCGTGCCCCAGACATTTCTCCCGCTTCTTAATTGTCACTTCTCTCATTCCTTGATTTTCAGCTAAGCAGGGCAGGGATATTTTAAAGATTCCGAAAACATGGTTGACGGCACAAGATGAAGCCACTAAATTGGGAACAAATTTAGTCACTTTGAATCGTCTGCAACCGAAACAAAATTACCAAGCTGAAAAGACCTCTCGATTTTGTTCTACCCGAGGAACAGAATCCAATGCTCCGGACGTTCCAGCCCCACCGGAGCTGTTACTGATCCGGATGCCGCCCCATAAATCGCATGCCTGTGGGGCTCTCGGGCTTTTAAAACACCGTTCGGCTCTTGGCTTCACTTGTGGCGCGTGGGCTTGTGCACACTCTTGCCTGTCCCCCTCCCTGATAAATGTGTTCAGTTTCACTCCTTGTTCTCGCTCAAAGTACCAATTAGAAGCTGCTTGGGGAATGGTTGATGTAAGGATATGCGGCTGAATACATCGGGGAACGCGAGGATTCACAAGCAAGGGTGATCCACGCGAGACGTATGAGCTGACATGGCGTGAACTCGGATGCTGGCGCAGCCCCGTCGCCCACACACTCTTCCCGGCAGATGTTGCCATGGTACTGCTCCAGCAGCCGGAAGACACCGCCTGAAAGCCATTGTTCCTCGGAATCCCGCACCTGCACGCTGTTTAAATGTCAGGGCCCTACTCTGCTGCTCCCTTTGGCCCCACTGAACACAAAGCCTCAGTAAAGAGGGAGCACCATCCAAGACACCAGGGGGCAGCTTTCCCTTCAGGATGGGTTAATGGCCGATGTCTATCTATTCACCTGACCTTTTGTTATTCCAACTCATAAAAGCTCTAAAATAAAACTATTTTTAAATTGAAATCTGCTCATTTCTGCTTTCCATTTTGAAGGCGAGGAGGCAGAAAGTTGAAGTACCTTTGCAAGAAAGGCAGACCAGGCCAAATGGTCCTTTATGTAACTCATCTTAATTAGATTGCAAAAATGTTCAGCCCAGAATCCCCCAGAATCCAGCTGGCTCGCTGTGGTTGGTGAGCGGCTGCAGAGGCTTTCTCCCTCACCCACCCACGGAATCAGAGCAGTCGCCCATTTTTCTGTCACAAAACCCAGACATGTAACAGTCTGTAAATTATTCTTCCTGTCAGTGTAGGAGGGGAGTTTAACAAAAGGAAGTCATTTATGCAGTAAAGAAAGTTCAAACCACGCTGAGGTAAGTGTTGAGGGGTATTGGTACATTGTGAAGATGTATTGCTGTGGTTGGTGTAATAAAAAGCTGAACGGCCAATAGTTAGGCAGGAGATAGGCGTGACTTCCGGGCAGAGACAGGAAGAGGATAATCTGAGGCGCACAGGAGACCCCAAGGAGCCGAGGAACGACTCAGACACAGAGAATGGGAGAGAGAGGCAATACCCGTGTGGTAGAATGTAGATGAAAAGGTTTCCTGGATGATTTTTTTGGCCCCCAGAGAGGAAACGAGGAGAAGAGACTGAAAAACCACATGGCTGGTCTCTGGGGGGCAGTTTAAATACTCTGTAGGTATGGCCTTGAGTATCTCTGGGGGAGGAGCCACTGTTTGGCGGGTTTTCTGAGATGGTTTGGAGAGAGGGGGGTGGAGGGGGGCTGAGGTGGAGCTTCCACCTGAACATAGATTAGTAAAAAAAAAAAATGGGTTAATTTAAGTTATGAGAGCTGGTGGGACAAGCCCAAGCTAAGGCCAAGCTTTCATAACTAATAATATGTCTCTGTTGTTATTTGGGAGCTGGCGGCCCAAAGAAAAGTCCGATTACAGATTAGGCTGTCCTAGAGTGTTCCAGGTTCTCGATCTGGAAACATCAAAAACCTCTTACCTGGGAGTGGTTAGCAGAGCCAAGGCTGTCCCCGTGAGGTGTGAATACCACTGGAGTCTGTCCTGATGGCATCTGCAGTGTTTATCTGAAGGACCAGGACTTCACTGAATTGGGACCAGAAGCCAGCCTTTTGACCAGTCTGGTTCACCAGAACGCTTGGCCCTTTCCTCTTGCTGGGGGATGGAGGTGGAGAGGGTGGAAAATTCATCCTCAAATAGGAGGATACATTGGCTTCACTGGCAAACTTGAGTCCACTTCCACGGAGCTAAACCTAGACTGTTGAGGAACACAGGTCTTAGTCAGAAGCATGGCTTAGGGAGGGGGATAAAAGCTGTACTCTCAACCCTCTAGAGTCTGAGGCAGGAGGATCA
The DNA here is from genome assembly GCA_902168325.1 of Peromyscus nudipes. NCBI lineage: Eukaryota > Metazoa > Chordata > Mammalia > Rodentia > Cricetidae > Peromyscus > Peromyscus nudipes. Next base: position 51,140 of record CABHPH010125887.1, read on the forward strand.
CGAGCTCCAGGTCAGCCTGGGATCTATAGAGATATACTGTCACAAACAGTAAATAATAGTGCCGCTTGAGTGTCCTCTGCCAGTGAGCAGGAGGGTGCCTACTTGGCGATAGGCTGCTTTGTGCCAGAGGCATTCTCTTTCTTGTGATGAGGGTTTCTTTATGGTTGTACGTTATAGCTCCAACCAGAGATTACCACGTTTTTTTTCTTGAGTGGTAACCTATTAATTTCAGATATAGTAGAATCTAGTTGCTGTAACTCAACATGATGGTGGCATGATCTGGCTTGGGGAGACAATGGAAAACAGAAAAGAGCCAAAAGGGTGTAAGGGTGTGTGTGTGTATAAAAGCCAAAACAGTCTAATATATGAGAGCAGTGGTTCTCAAACTGTGGGTCATGACCCCATAGGAGGCTCATATCAGATATCCTGCATATCTGATATTTACATTTTAATTCATAACGGTAGCAAGATTACAGTTATGAAGTAGCAATGGAATGATTTTATGGTTGGAAGTCACCACAACATGAGTAATTGTGTTAAAGGGTCACAGCATTAAGAAGGCTGAGAACATCTGTATTAGGGTATAAGACCAAGGAAAAGGGATCCTTCACATGACAAATTGGTGTTTCCATGGCTTGGGACATAGGTTGATTGGATTGACCTCACCTGAATGACTCAGTGGGCGTTAATTTAGTGGAGGAGAGAAATCATTCCAGTAGGGTGAATAGTAGTTTTCAAAACAGATGCCTTAAAAATAAACTTGGATGTGTTTAGGATCCCAAAGCTTCTTTCAGGTTTAGTGACTCACTAGGACTTACAATGCAATGAAGCGGATGTATTCAAGGCTACAGACACAGACTGATACCAGCAGTGGAATGTATGCACAAGGCAGAGTCCAGGCAAGACCAGACAAAAGGGTCCATCATCTTTCATCACTGGGGTTGTCAGGAAGCAGGGTGCTTATTTCCTGCATGACAAATTCCCCTAACCCTTAGTGTCCGAGATGTATGTGGTATTTGAATACAGAGGTATGGCTGACCCTCTGAGGCCCTCAAACTCCAGCTCCTTCCAGAAGGTCCCAAAGGTCCTACATAAATCACATTAGCATAACTATCTAACATGGCCCACCCTAGGCGTAAAAAAACACCACTGGCGGAGGATATTCTAACACCTCATTGGTCATCTGGGCAAAGGACAAGGGCCATGCTTTCCTCTGGAGTGTGCAGACTGTGAAGCCCCTCTCTGCTGAGGGAGACTGGGGGAGACATCAGAGGGTCTTCTGGGTGTGACAGCATGCTGTATCTTGTCCAGATGTTCACTTCTGGTCTGTGAGCTTTCTGCATGTATGTAATACAAAAGTAAAGTCTTTAATAGAAACTTTGTCTTTTAAAGCAGTCTTCCTGAAGCTCAGCTCTCCTCCTTGGGGGTTGTCTTGTACATCATCAGATGTTTAGTGACATCTCTTGTCTCTACCTTCTAGATACCAGTAACACCTCCCCCCACATAGTCCTAGCAACTAAAAATGTCTCCAGACACTGCCATCAACTTCCTGAGAGAGATATAGCCCCAGTTCAGAACTATCGTTTCAGATAAACATAGAGGAAAATTTATAGTTGAAATAACACATCGGAAATTTGCCTTAAAATAAGCCTGACTGGAGGAGGGTCTGTGGTAATAATGAAAACTGTCATTAATTGTTGGAACTTGGTGATGGGCACATTACACTGCTCTCTGTACTTTTTATGTTAGGAATTTTCTATAATAAATTTTTTTTAATGTTTTACACACATGATGTGGCTCACATGTAGAGGTCAGAGGGCACTTTGCAGGAATTGCCTCTTTCATTCCACATGTGGGTTGTAGGGATAAAATCAAGGTCATCAGGTTTGGTGGCAACCATCTTCATGGGCTGGGCCATCTTCCAGAATCAGAAAAAACATTTATGGAATGATGTTATTTAAAAAGAAAAATCAGTAGAACAATACATATGGCGTGCAGATAGATAGTAAACAGACTAGTACCTGGAGGACAACATGTTTGTCTCTGGGTGACAGTACTAGAGCAGAATTATGGGTAATTTGTTTTCCGTTTCCATATACTGTTGTACTGTGAACTTTTTATAATTGGAGAGATGAGCAGGGAATTTAGTTTTAACACAAGAGTTATTATACAGAAGCAAAGAATTTTCTAACTCTGACCCAGAAAGTTTCAGAAAAACCTCCAGTTGTTTTGCCCAATTGACCCTTGGCATCTGGGGAAAACACAGAATGAGTAAGTAGTTCTGCAGGTGAACAGATGAGGAATGACCGGGCATTGCCACGCCAGGGAGCCACAGACAGCTCAGCAAGCACAGGGGCACGAGAACACGCCACTGTTAGCAGACAGCATTGGTGCTAACACAGCTGAAGGGGGCCACAACTAGGAACACACATATCCAGAAAATGTTCTGCAAGGTAAAGCCAGAAGTGGGAGTCAGACAGGAGAGGAGATTTTGTTCCTGGATCTTCTTGGTATGTTAATTCCTTTGCCAAAAGCCCTTCAAAGGTTTTCCATCATACTTGGAATTAAATTCATTGCCCCTGCTGAGGCGTCCAGCATTCCCTGGCCCTGACTCAGTCTCACCCAAGTGTCTGACCTCTAAAGACCTTCACAATTGCTCTTCCCTGTGACCTCCATATGCCCCCATGCCATCCTAGTATCTCATAGGACTTTCCTCCTTATTTTACTCAGTCAAATGACATCTCTCTCCCTAGTGGGGTCTTCCCCAATCACACTGTCTCAAACCACCATCCTCCATTCTGTATCTTATTAGGTTGCTGCATGTTTTCTATAGCAGTTACTGGCAGATCTCTGAGTTTGAGGCCAGCCTGATATACAGAGCAAGTTCAAGGACAGCCAAGCTTAGGCAAGTGAAGGTAACTATCAAAAACATAAAGCTAGTGAAGATGTAAGTGAACAAGAGGGCTATGTCCTGGGCTGGAGAGATGGCTCAGAGGTTAAGAGCACTGGCTGTTCTTCCAGAGGTCCTGAGTTCAATTCCCAGCACCCACATGGTGGCTCACAACCATCTGTAATGAGATCTGGCTCCTCTTCTGGCCTGCAGGGATACATGCAGACAGAACACTGTATACATAATAAATAAATAAATCTTTTAAAAAAAAAAAAAAGAGGGCTATGTCCCAGCCCCAGCAAACAGCAGAACTTGGCAGCTTCGGCCACATGGTTCTGGCTTGAGAGTTAAGGATGGAAGGAAGGGATTATGGAATTTGCCTCTGCGACTGAGGAAAGCCACTGAAGCCAAGCATGTGTCAGGAGTGTCCCCGAATGGAGGCCCAGAGAAGCCATTGTGTGAAGCTGTAAAGGCGAAGCTTGGACTGCCTTGGAGACCTCAAGATGTTGGAGATGCCAGAGCCATGGGATACCTGCCGAAAAGAGCTGCTAACCGGGATGGGGACCAGCTTAAGAGAAAGAAGGGCATTGCAGTCAGCAAAACTGTAAGGAGTTGGAGATCTGAAGAGTGTTTTGACATCAGACATGGAGATGCAGAGTTTGGAGTTGGCCTACCTGGTCTTCAGTCTTGCTTTGGTCCAGTATTTCCTCCCTATGCTCTCTTCCCTGTGTTTTGGATTGGTAATGTATATCCTGTACCATTTGTTCCGTTGGAAGCTCCACCTCAGCCCCACTCCTCCCCCATTCCAAACCCCACTCCTCTCAGAAAGACCGCCAAAAGTCTGGGCTCCTCCCCCATTCCAAACCCGCTCCTCAAAAGTCTAGGCTCCTCCCCCAAAGCTCAAGACCTCTCCTTCAGGGTATTTAAGCACCCCCTCATCCCTAGACCTGCCATGTGATTTCTTCCCCCCCCCCACACACACACCTCTAGGGAGCTGGAAAGGTCACCGGAGAGGGCTTGGCTCATTAAACCTGGTCTTTTTAACTTGGCTTGATCTGGCATATTGTGTTGGCAGAGAAACCCTCTATCATCTTGGGGCTAAGCCCAGGTAGCAGTTGAGCATTCCCCACTGGCCCCTCAACCACATGGAAAGCCACTCTTCCTTTTACCCTGCCTTCCACTGGACAGGATCTACTTTGGGCTTGGGTAAGTCGCTCATTTCCAGGCAAAAAGCATATAAAGGGTCCAGGATCACTTCCGAGTCAAAGACTTCTGGGGCATCTGCCAGACTACTGCAATGCCAGGTGACCCCAGCCTGGTTCTGGAGCAGGGACAGTTCCTGCCCCATGGAGCCCTTTGTGCAATGTTCTGCACAGAGGCACTCCCCGACACCAATCCTGGCCATAGGCTTAGAGCACTGAGTACAGTTCTGTATACTTCAGTCTCTAGCAAAAGGCTTGTAGAGGGGTGACTGTGGGTCCAAGCCCAATCCTCACTCAACCCTGGGGGTCTGATACAAAAATTAACTGAATTTGGATGGTCTCACGCCATATGATGGTTTGAGCTCCTTCATCCAGGGTTTTGGGGCCCTGAACTTTGCACTGCCCTCCCCTCCCCCTCATTTCCCCTATAAACCTCTTACTCTGCTGTTCCTGACGTGTTCTCTTAGTGGCATACCTTGGCAGGGCCCACCAAAGGGTACCCACTTTGCCTTTACTCACCAGGCTTTCCTGGCATTTGGTCTGGCCATGCGGGGATTCCTCCTGCAACAGACCTGTTCTCTTTGCCTGCCCCTGTCTGCTCTTCCACTGTACCATGCTGGAATTCTACCTGCCTGCCCCACCCATGACAGATCTGTTCTTTCTGTCTCTGCTCACTCCCCTCCCCCAACAGTCTGGGAGACCTGCCGCTTAAGCTCCAGCCCGCTGTGTTATCCATGTGGCTGGCTCTATTTCCTCACTGTAAGGATTATGATCTTATTACGTCACCAGTCTACGATGGCGTCCAGCCTAAAAAGCAGGCGTGCCCTTCCATGGCTCTCTCTCCCTCTCTTTCCTTCCATATTCTCTCCCCTCTGTGCGCTCTCTCTCTCTCTCCCCCTCTCCCTCTCCCCCTCCCCCTCCCCCTCCCCCTCTCCCTCTCCTTCTCTTCTAATAAAGCTCTAGAAAAGTAACCATGGCTCATGATTCTTCCACCACCGCAGCATCCAGTGCTCTCTTCAGTCGGCACGGCCGCCACCGCAGCATCCAGTGCCTTCTTCATGGTGGCGGCAGCCAGTCAGGAGCGCCACCGCTTAACCAAGACTCACTCCTAACACATCTTTTATTTCTGTGATTTCTTACATGCTGCTCTATACTGTAAACTCTTATTTCAGGATTTTTAAGTTGCTCATCTGACATGGTTTCCCATGGAAAGTTTTGTTTGTCTTGCTGTTAAAAAAAAAAAGTGCTGTCTATTTTGTATATATTGATGGATCTGTGCCTGTATGTTTACTTGAGGCTCAGTTGGATGTGTGAATGTATGTGGCCACTGCATGCTTGTTTCTAACTGGTCTTGGATGCCTGAGTTTACATGGTCTGTAAATTGTGCCAACCATTGCTATTACAACTAGCTGCCTGGGATCAGAATTTGCCTCTGGGATTTCTGGCCATTGAATCTGATGAAATGACAGAGAAAGTTATTTTATACTGTTCTTCCTTATTTAAAAAAATGTTAACTTAAAACTTGTAACTCCAAATTGGAACTGCTCTGGAAAACAACACATGGTCTGCCACCACCTTAATTAAGTATAGCCACGTGGGCAGCCACTATTTTGAGGAAGGATGGAGAAAAGGGAGGTCATATGACTTCACCACCATCTTTAATAAAGGTGACCACATGGAGTGAGCCTACTAAGAAGACAACAGGTTTCCAAGATGTTTTGGATTAGGATGGATTTCTGTATGATAATTTCTGTCCTAGCCTAAAAACAAGGTTTATGAAAGATAGGATTTTAAAAAATGCTGGTTTACTGAAGTATTAAAGCTGGACCTCCATACATTCACTTACAGGGATGTATCTTGCTGGCAGCCAGATTTTATAACATAAGAGTAATCCCTTTGGCGTTGATTTTAGAAACATTAAATTGTTTACACTGTTAAAACTGGGTTTTGCCTTCTAGAGATATTAAACTGCTTATACTTAACAGATAATGATCCCTTGATCCTCAAATGATTCAGAGATCTGAGAACATGGCATGTAATAAAAAAGCTTCTCATGATAGAGACATGCCAGCTCCTGGCAGCATCCCATATTTCCTCCAAGGAAGATGGATGGCCACAGAAGAACTTCCACCTAGAGCTTGCTTTAAATGTACCAAAGCCAGCCACAGAGCACAAAAACTGCCTTGCACCTTAACTACTGCTAAGACCCTGTCCAGACTGTGGACAGACAGGACACTGAGGAAATGATTGCCCCACTTTGCCAAGACAAGGTAGGCTGGTCTACCCAAATTCATACTCCACAGAAAAGTCAGTCAGATCTTCTGGGCCTGGCAGCTGAAGATTGATACTGCCTTGAGACCTCTGTCCCCAATGACCACCAAGGAACCTTGGGGAGCTGCCTAGGTAGCTAGTAAGTTCCTGTCACTTCTGCTTACTCGGGTAAAATGTATCCTTCTCACATCTGATGGTATTTGATGACAGGGTACTGATAGATTTACCAGCTTAACAGCTCTCCCCTAACCCCCCCCCAAGGCTACAACCACCTTGATAGCTCAGTTCATTAGTTAAATTTCTTGTTAAAGATACGGAAGGTTTGCCTTGTTCAGAGGCTTCACAGTAAAGGATAAACAGGCTTCAGAGTTTTAGCATTGATAAATGGAGTTTTGATAAATGGATAGAGCACTGGCTACAGTTTTCAGAAGTTCTTAAATTTCTGTGAATTTTACTGGCCCCAGCTTTTAGATTCTTTACGGCACTAACAGGACTGCATAGAAGCTTTTTCAGAATTACCATGTTGTCCAGCCATGTGTAACAAAACTCTGCTGAAGTGATGCTGAGAAGCATGGTGCTGGTAACAATCCAACAATCCATGGCTGCTCATTCTTGCCGACTCCCCACTCTGGAACAGGTTAGCATTGAAAGTGAAATGGAAGCCTGCGTGCATGTTCAACTCTGCTCCTCCTCCTCCCTCCTCTCCTCAGTCTCCTTCCCTCTTCCTCCTTCACTTGTTCAACCTCTTTCATTCAGTAAATGTCCTCTGGTTGTCTTTAAGTATAGAGTGAAAGCCTGTGTTTTATCAGGCTAAAACCAGGCCCTAGGAAAAATGTTCATGCCTTTTAACCCAAAGCCACGGCCTTTGCTGTGACACCAAGGTGTAAATCTGTTCCAACTGTTTTACAGACACTTGTAGCTTCCTGGTGGCAACTAATATCAGTCTCTAGAGCACCTCCTTGGTCCCACCCACTTCGAGCCCATATTTTACAGGTCCATTCCCCCTGCCAGATGTGTGCCAAGGCCAACCCGCAGGGGGGCCATCCAGATACACCAGCCTTTGCACCAACTCTTAGGACACCAACTGGGCGAGGACTGTCAGGTTGACTTCACCCACATGCCCACTCATTGAAAGCTCCACTATCTCCTAACGCTTGTTGACACCTTTACAGGATGGATAGAGGCATTTCCCATCTCCAGGGAAACAACAGATGTGGTGGCTCAGGTACTCCTGGAACACATCATCCCTCGATTTGACATGGCATCCCCCAAGCTTCTGGGACATCAGTGCTGGTGCCACCTTTCCAGGCTCAAGCGGGCACCTCTCGAGGATAAATGGTCTATCCAGAAACTTGGACCCTCCACCCTCCAGCTTTTCAAAATGTCCCATATCTGCTCTTGTGTCTGTCTCATCCACCCTTGTCTGTTGTTTATACAACCAGGGCACATCTCCATTCCATTCTTTCTGGCAGTCTTCATTCTTCTCATGGCTAGCCATGTTCATAGGGCCAGGCTATTATTAAAAATAACAATCTATTTTTTCTCCCAGCAACTTACCTTCTCTGCTTCCTCAAGAAACAGATTCCTGAGGTCACGGCAGTTAACCAGATGCCTCTCCATCCATACCTCCCACTAAGCATGAGCCCATGGACTCCCAACTCCCCCTCACCACATTGCCCCATGCCAACAGGAAGTAGCCAGACTTGAACCAGCACCCATATATACAAGAAGGTCAGGATGTTCAGTTGGAAACTCCACCTCAGCCCCACTTCTCCCCATTCTAAACCCTGCCCCTCTCAGAAAGACCCCCAAAAGTCCAGGCCCCTCCCCCAAACCTCAAGACCACACCTATAGAGTATTTAAGCAACCCCATCTCTAGACCCAACATGTGATTTCTCCTCCTCCCCTCCCCCGCCTCACCTCTGGAGAGCTGGAAAGGTCACCCGAGAATGCTTGGCTCATTAAACCTGGTATTTTTAATTCAGCTTGATCTGACTTATTGTGTCGGCAGAGAAACCCACTATCAGGGTACCAAAATTATCTGTTACCATTATATTTTGGAAGTATGTGATCTGCTTTTAGATTTTTTATTTTACAGGGGATTACAGTTAGGAGACTACATGAATCTCCAAAGAGACTTTGAACTTTAGACTTTTAAATAAGCTTGAGACTGTTATAGACTATCTGCACTTTTGAAGTTAGACTGAATGCATTTTTTCATTATGATATGGCTACAAGTCTTTGGTGGCCAGGGACTGGAATGTGGTGGTTTAAAAGAAAATGGCCCCCAAAGACAGTGGCACTACTGGGAGATGTGGCTTTGTTGGAGGAAATGTATCACTGTGGAGGCAGGCTTTGAGGTCTCATATATGCTCAAGCCAAGTCCAGTGTTTTAGTTCACTTCCTGTTGCCTGCTGATCAAGACATAGGTTTTCAGCTCCAGTACCATGTCTGCCTGCATACCACCATGTCCCACCATGATGATAATGAACTAAATCTCTGAAACCATAAGTCTCCTCATTAAATGTTTTTCCTTTATAAGAGTTGCTGTGGTCATAGTGTCTCTTCACAGCAATAGAAACTCTAAGACACATGTGATCCAGCCTCCCATCCCATTCATCCCCTACCATGGTTCCTCTGCCACCTGCTCTCTGGCCTATGGCCTGTCGGAGCACTAACAGCAGTGCAGTAAGTATCAGGAAGGTGTTTTCTGTGACTTTGGGTCACTGGGTCCAGCTTTCAGGAGATGAGGGCAACCTCCAAGCTAATTTCCAAACTCACACGTGTTGCTTGGCATGATCGGAAGTGTGATCGGAAGAGGCAGAGTGAGGAGCCCTGGGGAAGAAAGCAGAGGGCCCATGGGGGGCTGATGTGCTCCCAGCTGGCGGCACTGTCCAAACAGTACTGTTAACTCTGGCAAGAACAACTGTCCGCCCAAGTGGAACTAAGACAAGCTTAGCTTTTTCTTCAAGGTCAATGTGCTGGATAGTTTTATGTCAGCTTGACACAAGCTAGAGTCTGAGTCATCTGAGAGAAGGAAGTCTCAATTGAGAAAAATGCCTTGATAAGACCTGCCTGTGGGACACTAATTAATTTTCTTAACTAGTGATTGATGGGGAAGGGCTCAGCCTATTGTGGGTTGGGCCATCCCTGGACAGCTGGTCCTGTGTTCTGTAAGAAAGCAGGCTGAGAAATCCATAGGAAGCAAGCCAGTAAGCAGCACCCCTCCATAGTCTCTGCATCAGCTCCTGCATCCAGGTTCCTGCCCTGTTTGAGTTCCTGCCCTGACTTCTTCTAATGATGAACAGTGATGTGGACATGAAAGCCAAATAAACCCTTTCCTCCTCAAGTTGCTTTGGTCAGGGTGTTTCCCTGCAGCAGTGGTTGCCCTGACTAGGACAGTTAGGTATGTTTGCACTTAGCCTCCTAAAGGGTACTTCCAAGTAAGATTCTGTGATAACAATGAAGGAGCTACTAATATCTCCAAGGCAGTATAAATTATATCAGTTATCAAAGTACCAGAGATTAAGAAATTCCCTATTAGATGGATATGAACATCAACAAGATGATATTTATTTGTAGCATGAATCTTAGAGAGTCTTATTAATAAAATCAAACCTGAGGCCAGTTATTGGGGTGAACACTGGATGGTCAGAGAGACAGAATAAGCCACAGCTACCTCACCTCACTGGATCCTCAGCTGGTCTTGTTTCCTCAGACTGGAGGCCTCTGAGTCCTCATCCAGGATGGGTCTTAGCTGAATTGTTGCTCAAAAGCCTGAAAGCTTAACCAGCCACATGCTTCTCCAGGCCAAATGCCTCGAGTTTCTGGTCCTCACGCCTTATATACCTTTCTGCTTTCTACCACCACTCCCTGGGATTGAAGGCTTGCTTTCTGGGAGTAAAGGTGTGTATCACCATGCCTGGCCATTTCCAATGTGGCCTTGAACTCACAGAGATCCAGAGGGATTTCTGTCTCTGGAATGCTAGGATTAAAGGCGTGTGCTACCACTGCCTATCCTCATGTTTAACATTGTGGCTGTTCCGTCTCTGACCCCAGATAAGTTTATTAAGGTACACAATATTTTGGGGAACACAATACCCCCACATTTATTGTGGTCGTTAAAATTTCGAGGTGATTCCACAAATCACCAGAGAGTTCTCCAAGGCTCACAAATGCATGTTGTCAATAATATCACTATAAATAGCTGGCTAAGATGAAAGAAACACTAGGAATACCTTTGTGTTGCTATAACAAAACACCTGAAGCTGATAAAAAGTAGAGTTTATTTGGCTGAGGAGGGGTCTGATAATTAGAACAACCCTACATTCTAAAGAAAGTTCCCTGGTCACATCTCTTTATTTGCAAAGAAGCAGAAAGGAAACGAGACATATGTATGAGGCAAACACTATATAACTTGTTCTCTTGTGGATGAATCTAGGCCTTCAAGAACTCCATTAATACCCTCAGAGAATTGAGCCCTATGTCCTGATCTCCCTCCACTAGGCTCCATCTTTTAAAGATATATCATCTCTTAATACTATTTATTACATTGGTTTAAGCATCCAGAGCATAAAACTCCCAACCATAGCAAAAGGTAATTTAAAACACTCTACTATTAAATAGAACCTTGAATTTTTTTAATGTAAAAAATACCACAGCTGAGGAGATGGATTGATACTAAACTGCATTCCACTCAAACATTAGGACCTGAGTTTAAGCCCCAGAACATACATAAATATGCTGGGGGTGGTGGTAAACACCTGTAATCCTAGTGCTGGGTAGGCAGAGACTGGCATGTCTCTGGTACTCACCGGCCAGCCGAATTGATTAGCCTAATTGATGAGATTCAGGTCAACCAATGAGAGATACTGTCTCAAAAATAAGATGGATGGCTTCTGAGGAACAACATCGCAGGTTGACCTCTGGCCTCCACACTTATGGACATACATCTTGCACCTGCAGATATATGTGTACCTGTACCCATACACACAGATATGTATCAAAATGTCTAGGGGTGACATGTTTTTAAACAGCTTCAACTTTCTAAGGCAACAAGCCTGTATTCCACGCAGTAAATTTAGATTGATTTCTTATGATGTTCTAAACAAGAATAGGAATGATGAGGCCACAAATAATCCTGTTCATGTTCATTCTAATGGTTACTAGCAATTTGTCAAGAATGTAGTTTAAAATGCCTTAAATAATCTAATGGGGAAGGAAACGACTTTCCTCTGAGTTTTAAGAAACATGATTACATAGGACAGCAGCGACAAGTTGGGGAGGAGAGCTGGCCTACTAAAAAGTCTGAAAAGAGGTAGGGTTTCTCACTCCAAGGGAGTTGTCCACAAGAACAGGAAGCCTTCAGACTGGCAACTACTGCTTGTCTCCAACCTTCGGTCCTCAAAGGGTCCCAATGTAGAGAGAAAGGTCTGGATGGAACTCCTAAGGGAGTAGCAAATGTACACAGGAGTAAGGCGATCGCCAGGTGCTCCCAGCAAATGACCGTGTAGACACCATCGTTTCCTCTACAAAGTTCACAGAGGATTCCAAGTCAAGAGAAATGGCAGAAGAGAGGTGAAATTTCCATATGGGCCACCAGAATGTTTGTGCAGGATGGAGACTACACGGACCAGACCATGAAAACCAGGGAGAGGGAGTAAGTGTAAATCACTGTGGGACAGCTAGAGGGCAGGGCAGTAAACAGAGCTGTCTGTGCAGAGGCATTCTACAGTCGGAGTGCCACAGTGTCGCTGTACTGTAGAACAATTACACTTAGGGTTTCCTGTGGTGAGCAACAGCATGGCTATGGGGGATGGCAGTCTTTCTAGGAGTCAGAAAGAGCTCAGCACAACCACCTGTCCTAAACTGGCATCTGTATAAATCATAAAAGCCATTTCCATTTAATTAAACTATTACGCTTTTAAAGGTAAAAAAGAAATTAAGAAAACATTTTAAATTAAACATTAAGTTAATATGTTAATACTAACATTGTGTTTTTGATTAAATATAAAATCCATAGCTCCTTAATATTGCTTCTCTAAGTTTGGTAAAGAAATGCCATCAAGGGCTGGAGAGATGGCTCAGAAGTTAAGAGCATTGGCTGCTCTTCCAAAAGTCCTTAGCAACCACATGGTGGCTCACAACCGTCTATAATGAGATTTGGTGCCCTCTTCTGGCATGTGTATACATAATAAGTAAAGAAATCTTAAAAAACAAAAAACAAAAAAAAGCAAAAAAAAGAAAGAAAGAAAGAAAGAAAAATGCCATCAAATGATAATGTTATCATAGAAGTGTACATTGAAAATGTTAACTAGCTTTATAAAATTTTATAATGCTTTTCCATGCTTTAACAATTGAATTACTTTCAAATATATAAGAAAATCTGTTCGAGGCCAGCCTGGGCTACCAAGTGAGCTCCAGGAAAGGCGCAAAGCTACACAGAGAAACCCTGTCTCGAAAAACAAAAACAAAAAAACAAAAAAAAAAAAAGAAAATCTTCTCTTTTATTTTATCATCTAAAGGAAGAATGATGACCAGGTCTCACATTTAACTTAAGAAGGAGCTAGGCCTGGGCATGATACTGGCCATAATCTAAGCACACAGAAGACTGGGGCCTGGGGATTTTGAGTTCAAGGCCAGCCAATATTATATGCAAGACTTGTACTGAAAAATACAACAAAATTACCAGCCACAAAGTTCAAAAGCATTTATCACATTGCCATTTTGTACTGGGTGAGCTATGATGCTTCCCAGAACAATTCATGTGCACAACTCGTGTTTCTGGACATCAGTGATCCTCCATTCCTGTGACACAGTGCTTAGAGACTCAATAAACATCTGTCCAATGGATGAATAGATTTATCTTCCCTATCAGGGCAGGAAAGATAGAAAGGAAAACTACTGTGTAAGAGTTTCAACAGAGAGTGGGGAAAGACCACTTGGAGCCAGTGGAGGCTGATGCTAGGGCTGGGCTTAGCGATGGACAGAGGGCAAGTCAATGAGTAGACAGAAGAGGTGGTCCAGAAATGCCAAACCAGGAGGAGTAATCAGATGAGGAAGAGAAAATAGGAACTAAGAAAGTGGGGACAGTCATTTTTCCATTCTAACAGTAAGCCACAGGATTCTTTCCAGCAGGACATGAACACTTTACCATCTGAGAGCATCGCCATCTAGAGGCCAAATGAACACAACACAAGGTTTGCCCCTGGCAAACTTGGATATTACATCTCCACATTCTCAAGAGGCCACTCTTTGTATTGTGTAAACAAATATTTTAAAAGCAGCACTGCTTTGATCGTTGTGTTTCTTTCTCAGTGGCGTATGCAGAAGAAATCCCACCTGACGCGTGGATTCCAAGCCTTCAGGCACAGAACACTGCTGCTTAGCCATCTGAAAAGGACAATGTAGACTGGGAACCCTGGCAATTAGGCTGTGTACATTGCTGGGCTAATGTCAGGAGTCTCTCTGACTCACAGCAGATCAAGGGGGCAGAAAGAGCAAATCACCTCCCCACACACCCCATGCTAGAAGCCCACTCACACTCAGAAATGGCACAGGTGCTGTGACTATATAACTCTGAAGCCAACCCCACCTCCAAGAGACCTCAGAATAGGAGAGAGCCACCCACTGCTGTGCCCTGCCCACATGCAACAGCAGAGGCTTGGGCGTTCCAACACAGGGGCGCATGATTGTTATGACTTCTCGTGGTGTCTCACGGGGGAATGATGAGCAGAAGTGAGTCACTTCTTTGTAGCTTACTGATGCCAGCACCTGCTATTGTTATCACAAAAGGCCACCGAAGAGAGAGCTGGCAGAGTTTCTACATCAGCTATCACCTCTGGGAATAGAGGTAGAAATAAGAAGCGTGTTTCTCCTAATCTTCTTCTAACCTGGGGAAATGGGCCAGAATGAAGTACGGGCGAATTTTTGTCTTATTTGTAGAAAATTCTAAATCAAATACAAATGTTTGAAATAGAAAATTATGGCTTATCTTTCTGTTCACTCTCGGGAGGAAAATACTAATGATTCCTTCAAGATGGACAGCAGGCAAATGGCAGTGCATCTCCTAGTGCCCAAGGGAGATACATGGCAGTGTCCATACTGCTCCTCACATCAAAGGTTTCAAGAGATGGCTTCCTAAGTTCAGGTTCCAGAGAAGCTTAAAGAGAACTATTTGAAGATCCTGTAAAGTGACCAGCAGCAGACAGAATGGGAAAGGGCATGTCACTTGATACAAGGGATTTGCAGTGGGTAAGATTAATGTTTACACACGCTTTACCTAAAGGCATCCCCTAATCTGTTTGCCTGTCAACTAAAATTCTAGCAGAAAAGCCAAGATTACTGGTTTGAGGTATCAGACTTTTGGGGTGATGGTTATAGTTATGACAGGGCAAGACAGTGCAGAGGTTCCTCCATCTTGTGTTCTTGCTGAGGCCATTTTAGGTTTGAATAGAATTTGATCTCTTTGATGGAAAGCCTCATGGAAAATTGCCCAACGCTATTCAGGGAACCTGAGGTCAAGATGCCCCAGGAAACTTAGCTTGGTTTCTGTTAAACTGCCTGCTTGTGTAAACCTCCCCATCCAGCTAACTGCTTATCTTGGCTTCTGTTAAACTGCTTACTTGTGACAAGCCTCCCCCTGCAGCTTCTGAGTGAGATAACAAGATGTGGTTTCTGCCTTTAAAGGCCTCTTACATTACCTCCAAACACTTGGTGCTACACTTGGGTCTCAAATGCCAGGCGACTGTAATAAAGACTTTCAGTTGGCTATAAACTGTCTGAGTGTCCTTTCTGTAACAATAATGGCTGGCAACAGAGGTTTTAATTATAAAGGTCTGGTATTCTTTGAAAAAAAAAAAAGACAAAACTGTTAAGCCCCAGTGGCTGGAAACAGGCACAAAAGCCAAAGAGAAGGAGAAGCCACAAGATGAGAAGACTTGGGCTGGAGAGGTGGCTCAGGGGTTAAGAGCACTGCCTGTTCTTCCAAAGGTCCTGAGTTCAATTCCCAGCACCCACATGGTGGCTCACAGCCATCTGTGATGAGATCTGGTGCCCTCTTCTGGCCTGCAGGCATACATGAGGGCAGAACACTGTATATATAATAAATAAATAAAAAGAAAATAAAAACAAACAGGAGAAAAAAAAGAGGTGAAGACTCCATATCTACTTACACACTCACTCAGATACCTGCTGGTAACAGGGGAATGAGATGTCTCCTGTTATGCCCAGATTGCAGGGACCCCCCAAAAGACCATCACAGAGACTGAATCCCATATGTAAAAGCAAAGAGCCTTTATTTCAAGCTTCAAGCTTCAAGCTTGGTCTCTCTGTCTGTCTGACACAGTGGTGAGAGCAAAGAGCCCTGAGACCAGACAGGGTAGAGTTTTTATCATAGCAGAGGTTGGGGTGAGGAGATTTCCAGGGTTCAGGACCCTGATTGGCTGACATTTGTCTAGGGGTATCTGTAAAACAGAAAATAGATGTGTGCTAGACTCAGGGACATCTGGCCATCTTATCTAACCTTATCTAATGGTTGGAATGTTTGGGATGTCAGGTACTTTCCCTTAGATGTAGGCCCTCCCTCGGTGGGGTCAGCTTATGGCTTTTCGTGGGTCTGGGTGTTGCCTGCCAGTAAGCCTTCACAGAAGCTGTGTCTGGGCCTCTAAGCCTGTCATGGCAGCTGTGTGATCAAGCTGTTTGGGCTCCCCACGTCTCCAAGGAGTATGTGGGAAACTACAGCTGGGAAGATGGATGGGTAGGGATAATATGTGCATCACAAAAATAGAGAGAAAGTTTAGGTATTGAACCCTACTAAACTGGAGGGGCTCCCAAACATCTATGGCTTTTTATTAGAACACAGATCTTAGCTGTTAATAACATATGTCCCAAGAACTAATGGAACAGGTGGAGACACGTAGTGAGAACACCAGTAGGAAAAAAAGAATGGAATAGAAGAAATATTATAATTTGAGGCAATGTCTGAATACACCTTGCAGTCATATATTCAAATTGTATGTATGTCTTTCTGTGTGTGTGTGTGTGTGAGAGAGAGAGAGAGAGAGAGAGAGAGAGAGAGAGAGAAACAGAGAGAGACAGAGACAGAGAGAGAGACAGAGAGAGAGCGAGACAAAGAGAGACAGAGTGAGAGAGAGAAAGGTGGAGAAAGGGAGGTAGAGATAATATTGAAATAAGTCAGTGGGGGTATAATGGATGAACAGAAGATGTTATGATTTGAATCTGAACTGTCCCCCACAGGTTCAGGTTTTGAATTCTTGGACTCCAGCTGGTGGCACATCTTTGGGAAGCTATGAATCTATTAGTAAATGGTACTTCAATGAAGGAAGAATGCCTTTAGGAATAGAGCTTTGAAGACTCTAGCCTGGGCTCTGGGTCTAGCCTGGCTCTCTGCTTCCTAGTCTGGCTTGATGGGAAAAGCCTCCATTGTACACTCCCACCACCAAGAACCGGGCTTCTTCCTCAAGCCTTCCTGCCAGAACAGCCTGAAACTGTGGACCAAAATAACACTTTCCTTTTTAGGTTGCTTCTGTTGGGTGTTTTGGTCACAGCGACACAACAGAATCTAATACAGAGGGACAAAGATAACAATTTCATCAGACTCCCCACCAGAAGCCATGCAGAGAGGGGAGTAGAATATTTAAGATAATAAAATGAATACATAATCTACAGGTGGCCATCAAGAGTTAGACAGAGAGGGAGAGAGACCCTAACAGGTTGGTTGGCTTGTGAAAGGAGCTGATGTATAATTACCTTTCTGGAGTGAGTTTTATAAAGGGAAGACCACAGTCACCATGACCAAGCCCTTGAGACAGGTGAACATTTCAAAGGAACCATACATGATATTAGAGACAACATGAAATAGGGTCTTAAAGGAAAAGAGAGTCTTCCCTTTAAAACCTGGAGATGGGTTTCATTAAGAGAGGTAGCTTAGAGCTAAAGAGATGGTTTGGCAGTTAAGAGTACTGGCTGCTCTTCCAGAGGACCCTGGTTCAAGAGGGATCACAACTGTCTGTAACTCCAGCTCCAAGGAATCTTTTGATTTGATTTTAGTAGGTCACTTGTGTCTAGAAATGTATCAAGTTGTTACTGGTTGGTGGTGGCACATACTTTTAATCCTATCTCTTGGGAGTCAGAGGCAAGTGGATCTGAGTTCAAGGCCAGCCTGGTCTACAGAGCAAGTTTCAGGACAGCACAGAGAAACCATCTCTCATCAAACAAACAAACAACAAACAAAACAAAAAAGAAAGAAAGAAAAAAATCAATTTATTTATTTATTGCTGATTTCTTCCAGATTTTCTAGTTTTGGGAACATGAGTTTCCAAATTAATCCCTAACCATTCTATTTCATTGAAATCTGTAGTGACCTTCCACTTTTTACCTTTAATTTTATTAATCCAGGTTTATCTGTCTTTCTTTCTCTCTCTCTTTCTTTCTTTTCCTTCTTTCTTTCTATTTTCTCTGTTTGACTAAGGCTTTGTCAATATTACACATTTGAAAAACCAGCTCTTTGATTTTCTATGAATTATTCTTCCAATTTCCATCTCATCAATTTCTGTCCTGGATGTCTATTGTTTCTTACCATCTAATATTATGAGGTTTGGTTTGTTCTTGGTTTTTTGTTTGTTTGATTTTTTTTCCTGGGACCTTGAGGTACATTAGGTTATTTGAAATCTTGCTAACTTAATAATGTACATATTCACAGCTCTCTTCTGAGAACTGCCTTAACTATAGTCCAAAGGTTCTGTTTGGTTGTATTTTTATTCTCATTTACCTCTATAAGTATTTTAATTTCCTCCTTGGTTTCTTCAAAGACCCACTGGCCATTCAAAAGTACTTGCCTTGCAAGCATGTGAACCTAAGTTGTTTTTACCAGAATTCACATTAAGAAGTTGGGCATGGCTAAATGGTTCTGTGGGTAAAAGACTTGCCGCAAAAGCCTGACAATCTGAATTCAATTCCCTGAGCCCATATAAAAGTGAAAGGAAGAGGCAGGTGGATCTCTGTGAGTTTGAGGCCAGCCTGGGCTATCAAGCGAGTTCCAGGAAAGGCGCAAAGCTACACAGAGAAACCCTGTCTCGAAAAACCAAAAAAAAAAAAAAAAAAAAAAGTGAAAGGAGAGACCAACTTCACAAAATTATCTTCCGACCTCCACATGCTGTTAGACCCCAAAGGTTAGGGTCTTGAGTGGGCGCCCCAAGAACCCAGACTCCGGTCCAGTTGATAAAACAGCACGAGGTTTATTGAAGCGACTGTACAGACAGGCAAACTCAGCTCCAAAGAGCAAGCATCGCATCGTACTACAGTCACATAGGCACTTTTAAAGGAAAAACCCACAAAAGCCACAAGATTACAATTCTCATACAATTTCATTTCGATTGATTTATGTCTAGAGGCTAATTTCATAAGATCATGGTCTGGTCACAGAGTGATCACAGAGTGGGTACAGTGGGTACAGTTATGTCAGCATGTACATTCTTCCCGAAACCTCAAGGGGGGTATTAGGGCGGGAGTGGAGTTTACACAAAGGTCACAGTGGTCCTTCCTGGAACACTTGCGACTATCACAGTCACAGTTGAGCACATCTCTTAACAGAAATCTCTTTACAGTGTTACATTGTGGCAGGAGTGATTGAGTAATGATTGAGTCAGCTTGCCCTTGGAACTAGATTTTTAGTTCCTCATTTCCTGGGGCTTGGGCCTGGGGGTGTAAGCCTGAAGGGTTAGGGTCTTTCAATGCTTGCACAAACATGCCACCACCACAACAAAAACGATAATAAATTTAAATAGAAGCTGAGTGTGGTGATGTGCTTGTAATCCCAATGCTAAGGAAATGAAGACAGGCAGATCCTTGGGGCTTGCTGGCCACTCAGCCTAGCCAACATGATAAGTTCCAAGCAATGAGAAATTCTCTCTCTTTCTCTAAAAAAAAAAGTGTACAACACCCAGTGTTGTCCTCTGGCCTACACACACACACACACACACACACACACACACACACACACACACAAACATAGGTACACACAAAATATATTTTCCTTATAGGGAAGGAAAACTAACACTGGAAGTCTACTGATATAGAAGCTTCTTAAAATATATACATATATAAAATCAATATAAATGGAGTCACCAAATAACAGGAGAGGTAATGCCACAACAAGTTGTCTTTTGCCACCAAGTGAAACTTTCAGTGCCAGGAATGGGTTACATATAAATGAATTGTTGGCCAAAGAGAGCCCATGGAAACACCCCCCAGAACCCTCAGGCTGTTGTCAAGGCTATTGATTGCTCTCCGCAAATTGATGGTAAGGCCCTATTGCTGAAGACAACACCTACATATCTCATTGGACATGGAAAAGTCAAGCTTGTCCCTAGGTAGAGCCTTCACTAGTATTCACAGTGTTACCATAGGAGAAAGGTAACCACCAACCCAGCTACAAACCCTGTGATCTACAACAGTGACCTGCTTGCTTATAGTTTATGCAGTAGTGGCACACATGTGGTGGGAGTAACCAACTACCATCTGATTGGAGTTAAGGCCCACTCCACAAGATGGAACCCATGCTTGACACTGCTCAGGTGGCCAAGAACCTGAGACTAGATAGGCCATGGGCCTAGAGCAGTGGTTTCCAATCTTCCTAATGCTACAACCCTTTAATACAATTCCTCATGTTGTGGTGACCCCCAACCATAAAATTATTTTAGTTGCTACTTCATAACTGTAATTTTGCTATTGTTATAAATTATAATGTGAATATCTGGTATGTGACCACCAAAGGGGTTGAGAACTGCTGGCCTAGAGGAAAATCAAATACCATTCTTTTGTTAAAGGAACACAGCCATAAAATGGCTTCTAATGACATTCTGCTACACCTGTATGTCTTAGTTAGGGTTTCCATGGCTGCAATGAAACACCATGACCAAGACAACTTGGGGAGGAAAGGGTTTATTCAGCTTACTCTTCCACAGCATTGCTCATCGTCAAAGGAAGTCAGGACCATGTGGTGTCCCACAGAGGCTCTCTAGTGAGACTTTACTCAAGGTCAGAGAATCTGAGCTTGCTTTACCCAGCAGGACTGCATAATGGGATGATTTGGGCAGGGCCGTGTTTACCAGGTGTTCTTCAAAGGGGGAGGTCTTTTGCCTCTCCCCTTGGCATATTATATAAAACCCTTTTGAATAAAGCTGTGAGCAGCTAGGTATTGACCCATGCCCTCCCAAAGCTATCCTGTGTCTCCGTCTTTCTCCTGGTCGTCTAGGTCTATCTTTTTACCTATCATTTCCTCATTCCTCTCTCCTCCACCCAAGAACTCTTGGAAAGGTGGGACAGGTCGGACCTGGACTCCAGCAGACTCCCACAGGACTGGAACTCAAATAGGGCAGGAACCTGGAGGCAGGAGCTGATTCAGAGGCCATGGAGGGGTGCTGCTTACTGGCTTGCTCCTCATGGTTTGTTCAGCCTGATTTCTTATAGGACCCAGAACCATCTGTCCAGGGGTGATCCCACTCACAGTGAGATAAACCCTCCTACATCAGTCACTAATTAAGAAAATGTCCTACAGGCTTGCCTATAGCTGGATCTAATGGAAGCATTTTTTCAATTGCCGCTCCCTTCTTTGTGATGACTCTAGCTAGTGTCAAGATGACGTAAAACTAGCCAGGACACCATAGATCCGTGTCTCACTCAGCCATTATCACAGAAGCTCTCTCTTGCAGGAAATGGGAGCTAATACAGAGTCTCAAACTGAACAATATGGAAACTGAGAGACCTTGAAACATTCAGTCCAAAATTATTGCTGAAATTACTAAGGCCACTCCACGTAGTTAAAAGGAGATTTATTTAAAGGCGTAACTCACAAATGAAGGGATAGGTAGATGATGGGTTCTGGA
>CABHPH010125888.1:0-62856 GCA_902168325.1 Peromyscus nudipes
AACCTTTGACCGACAATCTGTCCTGCCTGTAAGACATGCTGGGGCAATGGTGGTGCAGAACTTGTGGGAGTGGACAACCTATGGATGGTCTGACTTGTGACCCAAGCATGAGAGGGGGCCCTACTCTCGACACTGCCTGGATGGCCAGGAACCAGAGACAGGACAGCCCAGAGACCCTTATAGAACCAAACATGACTGGCAAAACCAACAACAAAAGAAGAACAAAACAAAACCCCCAAAAGTCAATGAAATGATTCCTAATAATATCATTCCGTACTCGTAGATAGTTACTAGCCAGATTGTCATTAGAGAGGCTTCTTCCAGCAACTGATGGGAGCAGATGCAGATACCCACAGGCAAACACTAGGGGGAACCAGGGAAACCCCCACAGAAGAGGGGTCTCTGTCCTGGAACTCTCTCTGTACACCAGGCTGGCCTCCAACTCACAGAACTCTGCCTGCCTCTGCATGAATAGCTTTCTTAATCAATAGTGATACATTATGAATCACAGTACTAAGAATACATGCACCTAGACAAGATGAAAAAGAAAGAGAGAGAGAGAGAGAGAGAGAGAGAGAGAGAGAGAGAGAGAGAGAGGGAGAGAAAAGAAAAGAGAAGAAAGGAAGAAAGAAAGAAAGGAACATTCTACAGCACATTTAGTGTAAAAACACTAAAAATAATTAATTAATTGATTGATTGATTGATTGATTGATTGATTGATTGATTTTGGAAGCTTTAAGAGAGGAAAAAGTCACATATAAAGGAAAACTGTTGGAAAAACAGCTGATTTCTCAATAGAAACCCTGAAAGCCAGAAGAGCCTGGAGCAATGCATTCTACTCTACCCAGCAAAAGTATCTTCCATAGTTGAGGGAGAAGGAAAAACTTTCCAAGATTCAAACATCCTTAAGAATCTTATGTTCAACAACAAAAAAAAAACGCTAAACAGAATAATCGAAGTACTTCAAACCAAGGAGAAGTGCAGGCGAGTGACTCTAGGGAGAAAATAAATGAAGCTATAATTTAATAAAAAACAAACTACAACTAAGAACACAAACCAGTACAAACAGTCAAAATTACTGTAATCAATACATGCTTTTTAATAATAACTTTCTATATTAATGACCTCAGCTCTCCAATGAAAGTGCACAGGCTAGAAGAATGGATTAAGAAATAAAATTCATCAATTTGCTGTCTATAAGAAACACATATTAGCTTTAATGTTAGGCACTACCTTAAAGAGAAAGAGTGAAAATATTCCAAGAAAATGGAACCAGGAAGCACGTGAGTGTTGCTGTCCTAGTATCTGACAAAATAGATTTCAAACTAATACTAATCAGAAGAGATAAAGAGGGACATTTCATCCTAATCAAGGGAACAGTTATCCAAGAAGATATTACTATTCTAAACCTATATATATATCAAACTCTGAAGCACCCAGTTTCATAAGAAATATACTACTGCACTTGAAGACACCAACTGACATCAACCTATTAATAGTAGTTGATTTCAGTATCCTACTTTTACAAATAGATTGACCATATGAACAAAAAAATATCAGAATTAAATGATATCATATATCATATGGACCTAAGAGATACATAAAGAATATTCCAACCAAACACCAAAGAATATGCATTCTACTCAGCAGCACCTGGAAGCTTTTCTAAAATAGACCATATCCTATATCCTGGGACACAAAAGAGATATCTACAAATTCAAAAAGATTGAAACAACTCAGTATGTCCTATATGACCACAATGGAATAAAACTTAAAAATTGACAGCAAACAAATCTCTCCTAAGTCTACAAACTTAAGGAGAATAAACAACTCATTCTGAATGATGACTGGATCAAAGAAGAGAGCAAGAGAGATACAAAAAAATTCTTGGAACTAAATGAAAATGAAAACACAACAAAATCTGTAGGACACATTGAAAGCAGTTCTGCAAGGAAAATTAATAGTTCTAAGTGCATACATTAAAAATCAGAAAGAGCACAAATAATTGACTTAATGATACCATTCAAAAGTTTGCAAAAACAGGAACAAACTAAACCCAAACCTATTCAAAGACAAAAATTAATTTAAAAAAACAGGATAGAAATTAATGAAATAGAAAGAAAGAAAACAATTTAAGAAAATCAACTAATCTAAGAGCTGTTTCTTTAAGTAGATAAACAATGATGACAGATCCTTGGTCCAACTAACCAAAAGAAAAAAGGAGAGGTCCCAAATTAAGAGAACTGGAAATGAACAGGGAAGCATTACAAAATACACAAAAGAAATTCAGAGTATTATGAGGGAATATTTTAAAAACCTGCTCCCCATGAAGTTGGAAATCTAAAATAAATAGATGAATTTCTAGATTCATCCAACCACCACAATTAAACCAAGAAGTCAACAATCTAAACAGACCCATAACAAATTAAGAGATTGAAATATAATAAAAAGCCTTCAAAATAAAACAAGTTTGCCAAAATATATTCACAGAAGAATTCTTCCAGACTTTCTAAGAATATCTATAGTCAATCCTTCTTAAACTATTCAAAAAATAATAACAGAAGTAATGCTGCCAAACTCTTTTTATGAAGCCAGTATCACTCTAATACCCAAACCTCGTAAAGACAAAATAATAAAAAAAGAAAACTACAGGCCAATATCACTAAAGAACTTAGGTTCAAAAATTGTCAATAAAATACTTGCAAAACAAATACAGACATATATAAAAGTATAATCCATCATGACCACGTTGGCATTATCCCTGAAATGCTGTTATGATCCAACATATACAAATGAATAAATGTAATAAACCGCATAAATGGACTTAAGACAAAAGTCACATGATCATCTCCATAGACACAGAAAAAGCCTTGGACAAAATCCAGCTTGGCTTCTTGATAAAAATCCTAGAGAATATAGGACTAGAGGGAGCATACCTCAATATAACAAAAGCTGTATATGAGAAACCCACAGCCAAAATCATCCCAAATGTCGAATTTGAAGAAATGCACTGAAATCAGGGACAGGATTGTCCACTATGTCCACGTCTGTTCAGTATGGTGCTTGAAGCACTTACTGAAGCATTAAGATAAGAGAAGGAAATTGAAGGGATGCAAAAAGGAAAAGAATAAGTCAAATACAGATGACATGATATGAAGTATGAGAGATCCCAAAATTTATACCAGGACATTTTGATAAACAATAAATTCAGAGGAGTAGCAAGATAAAGAATGAACTTGCACAGATCAGTAGCTTTTCTATCCAACAACAAACACACAGAATAAAAGATCCTGGACACATTCCCATTCACAATAGCTCCAAAGAAAATAAAATAGGTTAAATCTAATTAAGGAAGTGAAAGACCTCTACAATGACCTCTGAAGACACCAGAAAATGGAATGGCATCCTCTGCTCTGCTCATGATTTCCAAAGTGTCTGTACAAGTTTGCACTCCCACCAGCAATGGAAGAGTATTCCCCTTAATCCACATCCTACCCAGCATGAGCTGTCACTTGTATTTTTTTACCTTAGCCATTCTGACAGGTGTAGGATGGAATCTTAAAGTCCTTTTAATTTGCATTTCCCTGATGGCTAAGGATGCTAAAAATCTCCTTAAGTATTTCTCGGCCATTTGAGATACTTCTGTTGAGAATACTCTGTTTAGAACTGTACCCCATTTATAATGGATTATTTGGTTTGTTGATATCTAGTTTCTTGAGTTCTTTGTTGGATGTGGGGTTGGTGAAGATCTTTCGAATTAAAAGGCTGTCTTTTTGTCTGATTGATGGTGTCCTTTGCTTTACAGAAACGTTTCAATTTCATGAGGTCCCATTTATTGATTGTGGATCTGAGTGCTTGTGTTATTGGTGCTCTGTAAGGAAGTTGTCTCCTGTGCAAATGCATTCGAGACTATTTCCCACATTCTCTTCTATCAGGTTCAGTGTATCAGGATTTATGTTGAGGTCTTTGATCCACTAGGACTTGAGTTTTGTGCAGGGTGATAGATATGGATCTACTTGCACTTTTCTACATGCCAACATCCAGTTAGACCAGCATCATTTGTTGAAGATCCTGTCTTTTGTCCACTGTTTATTTCTGGCTTTTTTAAATAAAAAAAATCAGGTGTCTATAGGTGTGTGGATTTAAGCCTGAGTCTTTCATTTGATTCCATTGGTCCACCTGTCTGCGTTTATGCCAATACCATGGGGGTTTTTATCACTATAGTTCTGTAGCACATCTTGAAATCAGGGATGGTGATATCTTTGGAAGTTCATTTATGGTTCAGGATTGTTTTGGCTACCCTGGGATGTTTGAGCTTTTTTCCCATATGTAGTTGAATATTGTCCTTTAAATGTTTATGAAGAATTGTATTGTAAATTTGATGGGGATTGTGTTGAATGCTTTTGGTAAGATGGCCATTCTTACTATGTTGATCCTACAGATCCATGAGCATGGAAGACTTTCTTCTTTTGCTATCTACTTCAATTTCTTTCTTCAAAGATATAATGTCTTTATCATACAAGTCTTTCACTGGCTTGGTTAGGGCTACCCCAAGATAGGTTTTATTATTTGTGGCAGTTGTGAAGGGTGTTATTTCCCTGATTTCCTTCTCATCCCATTTGTCATTTGTATATAGGAGAGATACTGATTTTTTTTGTGAGTTAATCTTGTATCCAACCACTTTGCTGAAAGTATTTATAAGCTGTAGGAGTCCCCTGGTAGTATTTTGGGGGTTGCTTATGTATGCCACCATATCATCTGAGAATAGCAATACCTTGACCTCTTCCTTTCCAGTTTGTATCCCCTTGATCTCTTTCAGTTTTCCTATTGGTCATCTAACTAGAATTTTGAGTACTATATTGAATAGATATGGAGAGAATGAAAAGTCTTGTTTTATTCCTGAGGTTAGTGGAGTTGATTTCAGATTCTCTCCATTTAATTTCTTGTTGGCTATAGCCTTGCTATAAATTGCATTTATTATGTTGAGGGGAGTTCCTTGTATTGGTACTCTCTCCAGGACTTTTATCATGCAGGGGTGTTGGATTTTATCAAAGATTTTGAGACGTCTAATGAGATGATAGTGTATTTTTTCTTTCATCTTGTTTATATGGTGGATTATATTGATTGGTTTTTGTATGTTGACCCACTCCTGCATCTCAAGGATGAAGCCTACTTGGTCATGGTGGATGATTCGGTTTCTAAAGCTGTTACCTTAGTTTGGGATACAAAATCCTGGGATCTAGCAGCCTCAGCAAGCTAGGCTTTGGCACCCATCTGCAGTGCACAGATTAAGGACATGGGTAATGGTGAGACGCAGAGAGGAGATTTGTTCAGTGTGGCCATATTGGGAAGATTGAAAAATACAGGATTACAGTGACTATCAGTTTAACCTGGAGTGACTGAACATGAGGTTGAGGTGTGTATAGAGGAGAACTGGGGCCTGGGGTAGGAAGTATGCATAATTAAGCAGTACTAATCAAGGAATGGCTCTGCCCATCATTGTAGCAATTCATGCCCTGCAAGGTGTTCTGGTGTCCTTATCTGTCATAGCTGGAGTCTATCAACCTGCCTCTCAGGAGAGGATTAATTCCCCTTCAGTGAGTGGCCCTCATCTCCTGGATGACCACCTTCTTCCGGGAGGATGGTCATCCTGAGTGCTTCTGCTGCTCCCACTCCACAAGGTGACTCAAGAGGAATGGTTGAGATGTCTCTGATCCTTCAGCCAAAGCAGGGAAGGAAGAGATGTCAGGTCTCCATTGACTCTTACCTGCCTGTGGGCCGGTGTGAGGACTCCATACTTTCTAGAAGGAAGAAAACAAGTAAAAACTGAGGAAAACTAAGTTGCTGTTTTACAAATTACCCTGTGGACTGAGAATTCCTGTGATGCCTTGGAGAAAGGTGCCCATAAAACTAGACTGGTGAGAGCGATCTGTTTCCTAAATAGGAACTGGCATCTGGAGGGTGGAACAGAGCTCTGCACTACTGGAGGACACTGCTGTGTGAGAAAGGATGCACACACACACACACACACAGGCTTGTGCAGCTGTGAGGCTAACCTCTCTACCCCCACCTCCCACCAGATGTTCAGCTCCCTGGAGACACAAGAGTAAATCACTGGAGTGAGCAGGGCTCCCCCATTCCCTTTTTTCTCTAGAATTACTTTGTTCCCTTACCTTTCTGGTGGGGACTCCTGCTGCTATCTCTGGAGATCACTTGAGAGAGAAATACCCTCTCCAGCAACCTAGCAAAGCACAGCCAAATACAATTCACTGTGTGGTGCTGCCATCTCTTGGTCATGTCATTTTACTTGCTCAGTCCTCAAATCTTGCAACTCTGGAGTCATGAGGAGGAACAAGAAATTAGCCTAGCTACCTAGAAAAAAAATTAGACAGTTGGTTGGTAAAACAATCCTAGGCGACCACAGATGCCAAGACTCGACGATTTAAACAGCTCTGAGTCAAACTGGCCTCCTGTTTCCCGTTGCTGCGCTGCTTCACGGTATTCTTTTTCTTTCTTTCTTTCTTTCTTTCTTTTTTTCTCTTTTTTTCTTTTTTTTTTTCTTTTTTTTTTGGTTTTTCGAGACAGGGTTTCTCTGTGTAGCTTTGTGCCTTTTTTGAAACTCACTTGGTGGTCCAGGCTAGCTTCGTACTCACAGAGATCCGCCTGGCTCTGCCTCCCAAGTGCTGAGATTAAAGGCGTGTGCCACCACCGCCCTCTGTTCCTCAATGACATGGCAGAGGAATAGCATTCAAAGCTGTGTGAACGGGTATCATTAGACCTGACTTCTGGGGACAGGGCACTGAGCTACCCAGTGAAGGAGATAAGCTGCCCACATGGATCCTCAGTCAGGTGGGTATCAGTCTGAAAGATGTATGCACCTGACCAGAAGAGGAAAGGGGTAAGACAAGCCTCAAGAGCAAGGTATGGACCTCCCCTAAATCCAAAGCCAACATACAGTGGCAGAAACCCCTGGAAAACTGGCTGGGATGAGGATTTGGGAACCTGTGGGAGGTGATGCTTTTCTCTTCCCTGAAGTGTACTAGGCAATAAAGATTCACTCAAGAAGAGACAGCATGTCAAGGCTCACCTCCTACATGAAATTGGAGGAGAGAACGTTGTAGGCACCCCGTACTTCTTGTCTCTGCTCTTTGTTACTCAATCACACAAATGTCATTATTTATGACTTCAAGAGAAGGGCATCAATGACTAACACGTTGTTCTCTCAAACAGTGAAAAACCGACCTGTCTAGGGAGGGTTGGTATTCAGGCCACAGAGAGTACACATCTGTTAAGTTTATAGGGGAGCAATATATTCATTTGGAACTAAGGTGAGAGACCTCTCCCTAATCCAATGAAAGACAAGCCTCCCTTATTCCCACAGTGACAAGGAAGCTACAACATTTGGTGGTAATGATTGGAAGCTAGCACAACCCAGTCCTCACTTGCAGCATTTGCTGTTCCTTAACATAGTGTTGATATACAGGCAAACCTTTCCCTTTTCTGCATGGATCTGAGCAACACATAGTAGATGAGCAAAGGGAGGTTACTACCTGGGCTTTCCAAAAACCTTTGTCACCCTGAACTATGCTTCCTGAAGCTTCAGGACCAAATGGACAGATAAATGCCTACTTGTGGAAACCCCGTTCAAGTAGCTCCCAGACTCAGCCCAAAGACTCACTACTAGAGAACCACATTCTGACAGCCAGTAGTGCACTTGCCAAAACCAAAGTCCTTACCTGGACAGACCCAATTATTCCCTGGATCAAGGTTTCTATTGTGCCTTCCTCAGGGGAAGAAATGAACGGAAAATTGGATTGGCACAAAGTCCTGTGGACTAAACTGAACATGGTGTCTGGATGATTGAGCTGAACCGAGCTCTCTTTGGGTGTCACTGCTGCCTGAGGAAAGAGCTGGTGACCATGTAGCCAGGTCAGCTGGCTAACTGCCACCCCCACCCCCACATGTTCTTATTGGATGGGGATTGAGCTGAGGATGACCAGCATTTTCAAAACAAGAGAAGTCATAGTTTGGTTGATATTTTTACCAGTGGAGTCTGCACAAGAATGAAGGGAGCCAGTCCAATTTCTATGAGCACAACAGAACAAAGTGCCCAACTTGCCTGGCTGTGTGCAGAATAGAGGACCTTCGACCAAAACTTTTTACACAACATAGGCAAAAAAAACCCAGCAGTTGACTCATCTGTCTGTCTGTCTGTCTGCCTGTCTGTCTGTCTATGCAGACAACTGCTCAGTGGCTAATGGGTTGACTTACCTAGTCAATACTGGGTCGAAATGAAATCTGACAAGCACAAGGCTCATATATTTGGAATAAGCAAATGTGGTTGGTAGGTGGGGAAGTCAACCTATTTGTCCTGATCTTCTCATCCCTTTACATCGTATACTAGCTAGCTTATAGCAAAATAGTTCCATGGGCTAGGGGAAATAACATGGGAGCTGATGAAATAACCAACCCACCAATGCAGTTAAGCCTCTTGAAGGAGGCTCAGTTCCTAGAATTTTGGGTAGAGCCATCTCACACAAGGTCAGAGCTTTGGGGCTAGTGAGCTCATGTAAGTTGAGATTTAATGAGTAACTAACCCAGCAGGGAGACATTGACACACAGCCATGTGGGGTTATACTGCATGCCAGAATCGCAGTGGGGGAGGGCCCACAGCAGAACCGGTAAATCAAATCCCTTTCATTGAGCCTGTCTCTGAAGCACCAGGAGCTACTGCATATGCCCTGAGAGTGAAGTAACACTACACAGGCTTACTTTAGGCTTCCCCAAGAAGACACCACCCTCTGCTAATGCTATTGATGAGTGAACAACATACTTACATTTAAACAAAAATGATGTACATGGGTGTTTTCCTGCATGTATGTCTGTGTGCCATGGTCATGCTTAGTGCTGTTGGAGGCCAGAAGTGGGTGTCAGATCCTTTGGAACTGGAGTTAGAAAGTGTTGCCAGCTGCCTCTGAGTGCTGAGAATAGAACTCGGGTCACTCTTTGAGGTTATGGTTTGTTTTGTTTTACCTTTATTCACATGAATAATATGTGGGTGTGTCTGTGTGAGTGCCTGTCATGTGTGTGCAGATACCTACTGGAGACAAAAAAGGACATCTGATCCCCTGGAGTTACAGCCTGTTGTATGTTCTGGGAACCAACTTCATCCTCTGGAAGAGCAGTCAGTGCTCTTTACCCCCCCCCCAGCAATAATTCCAGTCCCATGAAATAACTCTTAATCCTTTGGGACTACCCAAGGCAGTGCTGGTGTCCATGGCAGAGGAGAAGCAGGTGGATTCAGTGTCAGAATGCAGCTCACCAGAATGCAAGGCACTGATGGGTGAATCTCAGACTGGCAAGGCCCCAGAATGCTTCAGCTCCAGAATGTCTCTTGCTACTGCTGTGCTGTAGCACAAATCTTAAATGGTCATATTAATAAAAACAAACCAGAAACCAGGTATTGGGATCAATGCTGGAAGATCAGAGAAGCAGAACAAGCCACAGCCACCTCACCTTGCCAATTCCTCAGCTGATCCTGTTTCCTCAGACTGGAAGCCTCTGAGTCCTCATCCAGAATGAATCTCAGCTGAACTGCTGCTAAAAGCCTAAAAGCTTAACCAGCTCTAGTTCCTCATCCTCACGCCTTAAATACCTTTCTGCTTCCTGCCATCACTTCCTGGGATTAAAGGCTCTTGTTACCACGCCTGGCTGTTTCCAGTGTGGCCTTAAACTCACAGAGATCTAGGCTGATCTCTGCCTCTGGAATGCTAGGATTAAAGGTGTGTGTGCCACCATTTTTTGGCCTCGATATCTAGTGGCTGTTCTGTTCTCTGACCCCAGATAAGTTTATTAGGATGCACAATATTTTGGGGAACACAATATCACCACACTATACCTTTTTTGCTGCTGTCAATTTTCTCTGGTATCTGGCTTGGTGTGAATGGGTGCTGGGGGATCTCCACTGCCTTTAACATAGTGTGATTATCTCATGGCAATATCCTGTTCTACTGAACATTTTTACTTGTGGGTTATTATGATGATCATGTCCTCTTAACCTGTAATGTTCAATTGAAGTAATGACTTTATACAATAATAATGCTAGTTTAAATACAATTTTTGATGATTAAGGATTTAAATGAATGTAGTAAGGGAGTAGGGTTAGCCTAGTGGGATTAGGGATAGGAGTTTGTCTAGTGGGAAAATTAATACAGGTAAAGGTAGGATATAGTGTTGCTCCCACCCCACTAAGGCAGGAGCTGCAGGGGATAGAAAATAGGAACAGGGAAGTATCACACAGGTAGGACTTCTGAGTTTCTCTTGAGAAGCCATACAGCCTATGCTTTAGGTTAGTGATTAAGGAAAGCAATGGAGTCCCAGGAGTTAGCTCAAGTTCTTTTTGATATAGGGAAATGTGACCACGGCTTTTGGTGTGCATCACAGCTAAAACAAAGCTTTAAACAATTGACTTCATGTAACTAGAAAACAAAGAATTGGATAGCTAGTTAACATAGTTGGACAGGATTCTAAAATATGAAAAGTGAAATAAATAACCTGTTTTTCTGGCAGCTATAAAAAATACTGCCTATGTAAACGATTATGACTGAAAGGCTCCTGATCTATGAGAAGTCTAAAAGATAAATGTTTAAATGTATGTGGGACCTTGGGGATAATTTGTTTTTCACCAATAATACATAAATATTCAAATATATAGTAAAAATGGGAACCATGTTGGTTTTTTTTTGTATTCATTGTAATCATTCACTTAAAAGTAGAATGTAACCATATCATAATTTTTGTATTGCTTGAAAGATTTTGCTGCGGTATATAAGCTGTAAGAAAAAATAGAGACACAGAAGGGAAACATCAGGGGAGAAGAACAGAACAGAAAAGAACAGAGCAGAACAAGCAACAGAAAGAAGAATAAATTGAAGAACTAAGCTTTGGCCCTCAGAAAAGTCTCCGTGTGTCTGTTTGTCTGTCCAGCAGTTCAGCTACTCTACATCTCCTCTTCAGTTTCTCTGACCTGCTGAAGGCTTTCCAATCATCAGCATCCTAGGTGAGATCCTGACATGGTCAAGGGGTGTGTGTGTGTGTGTGTGTGTGTGTGTCTTATTGCCAGCCCCAGAAAATTATGTTTTGCTCCACTCACAGGCACCAGAGAATTAAGTCTTACTTGCTCAGATAGAAAATTCAACTGAGTGATTAGTCCACCAACTCTGTGGCTCCCTCGAATTCCTGAGCTGCTGAAGGCTGAGTCGCTGAAGGCTGGTCCTTCCAGCAGCAAGTCAGATTAAGGCTCTGGATCTCAGCAAAGAAGATGCAACAAGGGCTTTGTAGGACAACATTGCTTGGATTTCCCCACCGAGTTTATGGCACTTCAGTTTTAGGTGTCCTAGAAGGACATATGATTCAAAACGTAAGACCCTTGGGAAAATTTAAAGACAATAACATCCCAGTTAGCCAAACACCATAGTCGTAGTTATATTAGATCCATGCCCATAAAGCACAAATACACCCAGTGCATCTTAATTTGCACCAAACAAGTCACTGACAGAGATACTACAACTTGTGCTGATGAATGTGTTGACACCAATCACTACACAATCACCAGTGTTCATGAGCCCAGGAGCCCAGCCATTAACACCCGCAACACAGGACTCCTTTCTGGTCCTTTCGCTGCTTCCTTCTCTCCCACAGAGAATCCAGAACCTAGGCACTTTCAGCTTTTCCTTCTCTCTCATACAAAATCCAGAGCCTACTCTCCTCTGTCTCAGCCCTCATGAGGACTCCTGAGTCTGCCTCCACCGTCTGTCCAGTCTGCTCATCATGCAGCATAAGCCAAACACGTGGGTCAACAGTGTGTGGAGAGAAAAGCAGCCTCATATTCTGCCCTGCACTTTACTCTGCAGAGGACACTGCGGGACAGATTTTGACCTCATCTGGACAGCTAGAAAACGGAAACATCTGCCTCCGGATCCAATAACCCCCTTGAGATGACATCCAAGGGACAAGCCGACCCCTTACTTCTGGACTCAGAACAACTCCAACTTTTCAACCTATGCAGTGTTGCTTTCCCCCTCTATGTGCTGCTGCCATGCTGCCACCTTGTGGTCATGTCGTTTTCCTTGCTGAGTCTTTAAGTCCAAGAGATCACCATACATATTTGTTGGAAAAATGCACCAGAGGCTAAGATGGAGTAGAGAACAAGCTGGATAATGTAGGGATGAGCCATTCTGGCCTTTCTGCATTTAGTGAACAACTTTTGTTTTCAAACGCCTTCTGAACAAGATTTGCCTGTCAATATTTGAATGGGTGCCCCTCAGTTCTCATGTGGAATTTGAGGTTGGTGGCAAGGAGCGACTAATACAAACACGAACCGTGACAAACTCTGACCCAAGAGTCTACTATAGTCTGTGAACATCCATAAAGCAGAGGCGTGCTAGTGCTGAGCTTGCAAGTGGGAGGAAAAGTGCAAACTCTTGCCTCTTTTCTGTAATGAATGGTGTCTGCAGCGAGGGTGCAGAGCACTTGGCCCCAAGCTCTCTCAGGTTTGGTTGAGCCATGCTGTAGCTGGAAGATTTCCTGAATCCTGGCCGGCCGGTGGTCGGCACAAATCTTCATACTTCAGCTACATCAAACTGCTGGTGTGTTGAAAAGTAATCGATGGAAGCACGCTTTGCTTCCTGGTGTGTCCTTGCTGTCTGCGTCACCTGATCTCATGCTCTCCGTGCCGCGCTTTCCCTGTCACCCTCTATATACTCCCTAATGTCCACACTACTGGAGAAAAGTGATTCTTCCTCCTACAGCAGCCATCAGCTGCCAGTAGTTCTTCAGCTAGATCTAGGGCCTCAGGAGCCCTCTCACCTCCATTCTTTAAATTTCAACTCGCTTTATCTCATGCAAGCTTTGCCTGGACAACCACAGCTGCTTTTTATAAAAAAAAAAAAATGAGACAGAGGGTTTTAGTTTCAATCTTGTACATAGAGATTTCCAATTTTCTCAACATGATTTATTGAAAAGTTATTTTCTCCAAATACTTGCTACCTTTGTAGAGATCCAGCTGAGTGGAGATATGTGGGTTTATATTCTGCAGTCTCTAGTCAATTTCATTGGTTTATGTGTCTGTTTTTCTACCATCATCATGTTATTTTCATCACTATGCCGTCACATATGTCTAGAAATCAGATATCAGTAACTTCCAGTCTTGCTTTTTTCCCCTTCTATAGCGTGCACATAGGGAGCATTTTATGTCTTCCTAATTACCTCTGTGTAGTTTGACATGTTTCCCTTGTCCGGTTATGTTCCTGGCAATACATGATGTTTTCATTCCTAATATTTTGTTTTCATTTCCATGTGACTTTGCCTTGGACTCATTGGTTATTAAAGTGTCAGGTTTTTTTCAATTATTCTAAATTCCACACATTCCCTTCTTCTATTCACTTGTAATATGATTCCATTTTGGTCAGAGAACATACTGTGCATATTTTCTTTCTATTTGAAAATTTGGTGCTGTTACATGGATATTCTAGAGCTCTTTGTTGTGTGTATATAAGACCTCAAACTCATGATCCTCCCTTGTTAGAGTCCTGATCAATGGTATTGTATGCCTGGCTGATTCTCTTTGTTTTTATTATCACAAAATATATTTCTCTGTCACTAGTAACATTATTTTCCATTTCAAACCATATTATTACCCATGTTCAACCTTGTTATCATTATAGTTTGTGTGGCATAAATTTTTCACTGTTTTACTTTATCTTATTAGTGCATTTGATTCTGAAAGATACATTTTATAGACAGCATATAGTGAGCTACTTTAATTCCTTTTGTTTCAGTAAAAGCACACATGACACAAAATTTACCATCAATAATGCTTTGTTATATCCATTTTACCTTAAAGTATTAAATTACTTAGCCTTAAAGTTCTTTTAGATAACATTTATACTTGCCATTTTGTTATTTATTTTTAATGTATCATATGTCCATTTGTTTTTCTAGTAAATCATACTTTTAGCTTTTATAATGAGTATTTTTATTGTTACAAGTTAATTACCTCACTATTTCTCCTATTATATATTTTTCCAGATTACAATGAGCCTGATAAATCAGCCAAGAAGATTCTCTTTAGTACTACTTGCTCTGTGGAGGACCCAGATTTTATTTTCCTGAGAATGTCTTAATTTCCATTGACTATGAGAGGGAACATTATTAGATGTCACATTTGCTTTTAGCACTTTCAAATACCTTCTTACTTTCCCTGTGCCTTTTATGGCTTCGATTAAAAATCAACTGTTTAGGATCATATCACTCTTTGTATATGAGAGTTCACTTCTCTGTCTTCTACTCTTACACTATGATAATCATGTGGGTGTCTTTGAACTTAACATGGAGGTTGCTGATTTTCTTGAATGTTCAGGCTTATGTTTTCTTTTTTGATTTTTCATGAAAATGAGAGGCAGTTTCAGCTGTCAGCTTTAATTCTGGCACTCCAGTTATGGATGTTTGCATATTTGATGGTGTACCACTTTATAGGTAGGTCAAGGCTCTGCTAATTTTCTTCCATTATTTAATTTTTCTGCTCCTGAGACTGAGTGGTGTCTATTGACCTATCTTCAAATTTGCTCATTCTTTCTTCTGAGAACTCAAATGTGTTGGTGAGTTCTCCCAATGAATTTTCATTTCAGTCACTGAGCTTTTCTATTCCACAGTTCCTATGTGGTTTCTTAATTATTAAATAACTTCTAACTCAATGTTTTATATTGTCTGTTTTGTGAGACATCATTTCTGTGCTTTACTTTTCCCCTTCAGATACACTTTCCTTATTCTTTTCAATATATTTATAACAAGTTTTAAAAGTAGCCTTTCTATTTAAATTTTTATTTATTTTTACTTTATGTATATGAGTGTTTTGCCTGCATGCATGTGAGTGCATCATATGCAGGCAGCATCTTCAGAGGTCAGAAGAGGATGTCAGATTCACTGAGACTGGAGTTACAGACAATTGTGAGCTGCTCTGTGGGTGCTGAGAATGGAACCCTGGTCTTATGGAAGAACAGCCAGTGCTCTTAGCTACTAGTAGCATATCTCTTAAATTCACCATATAGGAGAGGTTCTGGTGGCTATATTTTTCTTGTTGACAGAAAACATTCTTCTGCTTTCTTTTCATGTTTTTTAATTTTTATTGTTGTTGAAAATTGGAAATTTTTGAAAATATATTACCTTGAGGCCATCTAAATTTAGAAGACAACTTTCCCTTCCTTAATCTTGGTAGGTATCTGGCTCTGTGTGTGCATATTATTTGCATATTTCTTGATAAGAAATATTGGTATTCTTCAGATTTCTATAGAAATTTCTAGTTTTCTATGACCACCTTCGAATCTCTGGGCAGGACTTTTTCCTCTTAAAGCTGGAATCATAGACTTAAGATGCTGGCATATTCTTCCAACATAACTCTTGGCAACGACTCAACTATTCTGTTTTTAAAATTCTCTAATGTTTCAAAAGATTTATTTAAATGGTATCAAAACATCACCTTAGAGTTATAAATCTTTTCACATAGGCAATTTCTCAGGAGTTGATGTGAGTTATTGCTCGCATCAATGGTTAATATTATTTTTCATCATCAAGTATTAAGTAATATAGGCCCATGGTTACAGTGAACACGAGTCATCATTTTTAATGAGTATGTTTTCTGGGTCATATCTTAGTTCAATGTTTGGTTTTTAAAGCAAAAATCAACCTATTTTCAGGACATTTGCATTATTTTTCATGGTTATTTGTGTGAGTCATCTAGTTTGTCCAGATCTACGTCTTTATTATTTTGACAAACAAAAAACATGGATATACTCAATGAACTGATGTTTTGATATTTAAATACATTGCCCTCAACAAAGTTTTCACCCTTGTCTCAAATTTTAAAACATTACAGCCATTTTTCAATTTCTTTGTGTGCATGTGTGTTCTGGAACTTGCCTCCAAAGCCACTCTGTGAATACTTGGATCTGGTATGTCACCACAGTAGGCACCCTTGTGCCTTCTACACCAAGGCTACATCTCAGACCCCAGAGCTGTGGTCACCTTGCACACATCTACACCCATAATTGTGGGTCTGTGGTTGATCCACAAACACCCATGCCCCACACTCCAACACCACCAGCACATTAGGAAAGCTGATAGATCTGACATTTTTATCTTTGCATCATCTGAAGCACCTATGCCCTAAACATTTTTATCATTGTTAAAGCAGGTCCACTACATCTCAGATGTTGGAGCCATAGTTATTCCATATATATGCATATTCCAGGTTCTGGCCCCATGAACTCAACCTGCACATTCACGGCGTAGAAACGGAAACACAACCAGCCTTGGCTCATAATATCATGTCAGGGCCTTTTCTTTTTCTTTTAAAAAAATTTTATATATTTTTCTCTTTTTTTTTCCTACAGGTCCTTTGTATACATATTACGGCTTTTGTTTTGTGTTTTTTTGGGATTCCTGAGTGTTGGAATGAGGGGGTCTCTATATCTGTTTCTTGGGCTCTTTTTCTTCTATGTGTTTGTTTAGTCCTATTCTGATGTGTTAGTTTTTGTTTTATCTTATTATACTTTATTTTATTATTATCCCTTAGAAGCCTATTTGTTTTCTAATGAGAGACATAAAAGTTTGCGGATCCAGATGGGAGGGGAGGTGGAGAGGAACTAGGAGGAGTAGATGGAGGGAAAACTGTAATCAGGATATATTATATGGAAAATTTTTTTCAATAAAAGACAAAAGTTTAAATAAATAAATAATTAATTTTGTTACTGAATATTCATTAAAATATAATTGAGAGAACTTAAGAAGAGATATATTTTCAGATGCTATCTCAGTCATATACATATTATCACAAAGAGAAGGAGGAAGAAGAGGTGGGAGGAGGAGAGGGGGAGAAGAAAAAGAGGAGAAGAAAAGAAATAGCATAATATGCCCCACTTGAAGTTGTTTTAATGGAAATTTTCCTGGATATCTATTACCAAATATGTCTGTATTTAGAACCAATTATTGATATATGGTATAAGTCATTACATTATTATTTGATAGTTCCACTGAGTTTATTTCAGCCAAAGACAGAGCACTGGGTGATAATCAAAGTGGCACTTCATTTGTAAGTCGCACAGCATCTACTGTCCTGGTATACTTGCCTTCAGAACAGTCCTTGATATTATCCAGATATCAGATGGTCGATTAATTTTTCATAGTGAAGAAAGAGGTCTTTAGATGACTAAACCCAAGCATAGAAAGTGAGCTATGAGTTCAAAAAAATTAACCACTTCCAATTAATTTTTAAATATTTCCTTCTGTTAATAAATTTTTTCATTTGATAATTTCTAGAGACAGGAAAGTGGGGGGAATCCCACATTCAGAAAACACATCACGGAGGTCATAGACTTCCTTACTGATGGGATTCATGCATTCAGACTAGCAGTGGCTATATATATATACAAACTATAGCACTGTCCTTTATGGGTGGAAAATTGTACCTACATTCCAGTAGACTCTCTGGGGTTATTCACATTACTGGAAATCAGGAAAAGAAAGAAGCACATTAAGTAGAGACTTGAACTTTTTCTAGTCCTCTGTAGCACGAATCTTAAAAGGTCTTATTAATAAAAAAACAAACCTGATGCCAGTTATTGGGGTGAACATTGGAAGATCAGAGAAGCAGAACAAGCCACAGCCACCTCACCTTGCCAGTTCCTCAGCTGATCCTGTTTCCTCAGACTGGTAGCTTCTGAGTCCTCATCCAGAATGAACCTCAGCTGATCTGTTGCTCAAAAGCCTAAAAGCTTAACCGGCTCTAGTTACCTGGTCCTCACCCCTTATATACCTTTCTGCTTTCTGCCATCACTTCCTGGAATTAAAGGTGTGAGTCACCAGGCCTGGCTGTTTCCAGTGTGGCTTTGAACTCACAGAGATCCAGATGGATATCTGCCTCTGGAATGCTAGGATTAAAGGCGTGAGTGCCACCATTTTCTAGCCTCTATGTTTAGTATTATGGCTGTTCTGTTCCCTGACTCTCAGATAAGTTTATTGGGGTACACAATATATCAACCACAGTCCTCTGATTCTACATATTCTTCAGATTAGGAATGAGATCTATCCTCCTACTTTAATTTGGACATCTGGGTGTTGAAATAGAAACAGATCAGACATTATGATCATCAACGTTCTCCTAGAATTCCTCTGTGGTATGGCTTTCCAGTGTGGAATTACAAATGAGGGGTCTCTATCCTTCTAAATGTTACTGCACAATCAGTATCATGTCAGATGTTTTCAATACTACAATGTTGCTGAAGCAGCATGCAGAACAGACTCTTGCTAAACT
Organism: Peromyscus nudipes; assembly: GCA_902168325.1. Classification (NCBI taxonomy): domain Eukaryota; kingdom Metazoa; phylum Chordata; class Mammalia; order Rodentia; family Cricetidae; genus Peromyscus; species Peromyscus nudipes. The sequence goes on from CABHPH010125888.1 coordinate 18,368, forward strand.
GCAGACTGTGTTCTCCAAGCAGTCTTTAAATCAGTGGAACCTGGGTAATGGTGAGGATCTGAACTTCATACAGTAATGTTCCATGCTTGACTTCACTTGGCTCTTGGCTCAAAGGGCAGGGAGAATAAACAAGTAAAATCTTCTCTGTGACATGCACAAAGTCAGAGTGAGAAAGCAAAAACTGGTCTTCCTGATAATTGGGTTGGGAGGGCAGACATATAAAAAGCAATGTGAATTGAGCTTCTCATGGAAAAGCCACACACATCAACGTTGCTGCAAGGCTAACTTCTTTGTTTTGGAGAGTTGAAATGTTGAAGAACCTGAGCAAAATTACCTTTTGTTCTTTTCAGTCTCCTTAACAGTGTTAATACAAATACACAGCTTTCACTTCAACAAGTATAAGAGATAATTTATTCTTAAACCCAAATATGAGTGGCCATGGACTGAGAACATGTATTCAGGATTCTCTGAAAAACATGTTCCACTATGGAAGTGATTAAATAAGATTGCATCAGCTGCAGAACAAAGAGAATCATAAAGGTATCTAATAAATGTAGAGATAGAGACTGTAGGTAGGTGGGTTACAGAAAAATGAGGAAATTAGTTAGACATTTCAGATGCTATCTAATGACATTCATAGCTTGGGGTTGTTGAAAGCTAGTGGCCTGTTAAGACTATACTTCAAAGGTTTTAATAGTCACAAGGTGCTAGGTCAGATACAGGGGCGGGCAGCAAATGGCTTTCAAAGGAACTAAAAATAAAAAATAGCCCAAGGTAATTTGGCTCCAGTCTGCAACATTTTGTTTCCATAATTACAAAGTTCCATCATACTGGCAGAGGCCAAATATTGTTCTGTGTCCTAGTTCTAGCAAGACTTATTCCTAGAGTCTGATGAAAATGGGTCTGTGGAGAGAGGAAAATAGTCTTTAGAAATGAGATAGTTGATCTAGCCATTAAGGAATAAATCCCCAGATCACATTGGATTTACCAGGCATCACAGTCCATGTGTCATTTCGTTTTGTTTCACTGTCTATATGTGGCATATCATTTGCATGTGACATAAGAGGGCTTATTATGTTTAAAGTTAAATCAGTCAAGGGCACAAGAAATAGAGGGAAACAGACTTATTGTCTAACCAAACAATCATATTCTTTAGCTCCATTGACCACATGCTATCCTTTATGTTGTAGTTATTTGTACTTTGTGAAATATTTTATCTGATGTTTGGAGTACTTGGAATAATATTTTATCTTTTCATTTTAGTTTTCTTTCTGGCCATTTTGATTCCATACCTATAACCTCATGCGAAGTGGCTAGCTCTGATTTTAAAATATTGGTCTTTAATGTCTGAATTATTATAACTCTTATTTGTAATCAATAATTTCATTGGGTTTCCCATAGATTTTTGAGGACATAGTCTAATCATGTTTATTTTATAATCAGAATGAGAAATAGGATTCCAATAGGAGTCACTTTGAAATATTGTCATTTACCTTCATTGTCAAAATATAAGTATTGTTTAATTAAATAAAATCCCTTCCAACTCTACTATGGGTCACCTTGAAGACTCTTCAGTAAACTTAAACAATAAACATGAGCTCTTAAGTAAAACACCATGAATACTGTTGTCATTGAAGACTCTTGCTTTTGTACAATTTGGATAAAATGAGTCAACCCAAATTATTGGTCATCCTTACCAAGAGTCAAGGGAGCTAAAGTTACTCTAAGGCATTCTGAAATCTGAGAATGTCACAGGGCTTCCCAAAGCTTTTCAGTTGTTGCATCTCAACTGGGCTCTGCACTTGTCTACCACTATCATCTATTCACTTCCTGTTTCATCGTGCTCTAACTGTTCTCAGCTCCTGTCTGTTCATTTACTTCAGACAGCACTGTCTCCAAAGGTATAAAGACATGGATTTAATTCCCCAGGGAATGAAGGTGTTCCCTTGAGAATTAGTAGAGAACAAACCCCACATAGTCACACCATTAGTCCGAGTGGTGATTTCAAATAGAAAAAGCCACCACAGAAGCAAGCATCTTATTTGAGCCTGGTGTTTCTTTATTGTGTTTGTGCTTCTTAATAAAGAGGGCTTAGATACTTCAAAGATTCTCATAGCATGGAATATTATTTATACATTGTTATGAGTTAATCCTGGGGAAGAGACAATGTGTAGGGCATGTAGATGAAACGCTGACAGAGGTAAAGGAGAGACCCAGAGCATCTGGAACTTGTACAAAGCAGTGTTTCTGATCCCTCTGTGGGTACACTCAGACGCCCCCAAGGAAACTTGATGGGACTTATTAGGGGAGGAATTGTGTTCTAACCGTGTGTTCTCTCTAAGGATGATGAGCATGGAGGAGAGTGATGCTACTCTCCACTCTAGACTCCTTAGTAATGTGTCCACATTCAGTGCCCTTGAAGTAAATGCCACAAGGCATCCTCAAGGACTAAAATAAGGTAGACCTTGAGAATTTAAAGAAACAGAGATAAATATTTTACCCATTCTGGTTCCAATATAATCTTGCTGAGGATGAAATTTGACCAAAAGATGAAAATTTAAACTTTAATACCATCCTATAGCTGGGCCCACTTTATATGAACTAAGGAAAATGATCTAAAGATCCTTAATCTTCAGGTTTCAGTGGATTCCTACCAGGATAGGAGCCCACACAAGGAAAATGACAAAGTGGAAGAAAGGCCATCAGGGCACACTAGAAATAAAGCTTCCAGTCATCTATCCACTCTTACGCCTACAGTACTCCCCCTAAGGGAAAATGTCTACTCCTTCGGGAGCAATTAGAATCCATATTCATAGACCTGTCATTCATAGATCCTCACCAATACAAAAAAGGCTTCTTTGGGGATGCTCCATCACTAGAGAACTAGTACATGCTGGAAAAATTATAAATCTGTCACCTATCTTGGTTCTATCTTATCTTCTGGAGACCTATAAAAACCCCAGTTTAAAGCAATAAATCCACGGGTGTCTGTTTAAGAAGTATTAGGGAAATTTATTAAGGTAAATTGAGGAAATGCACTTATGAATACACAATGGAGTAGACAGCTGAAGTCGTCTTCTGATCTGACCGGGAGCGAAACCAACTTGCAGACAGGAGCAGGGAGAAGAGGCATGTGACCCTTCTCCCTCTCCTTTCAAGAGGTCTTGTACAACAGCAGGAAGCACCGCCTTGGCCCTATAGCCCAAGGTCATGGGCAGAGCAAATACCACTCCACCAGTTCTCTGCCTCCCACCTGTAATTACAGGCTTCTGCCTTCTTGCCACCTTCCCAAAAGTGTGCAACTCTTTTTTGGGGCCAGCCCCACTGCTATGTTATTCTTTTTACTAGTCTACAATGTTCCTAAACTTGATAACTAAAGTAACTATATTAGCCCAAGAACTCTCAACAATAGAGGAACCTCCGGCCCACAGACTCGACTGTTGCTTATCACAATGACACCCGAAGAACCAGCTCCTTCCATGACCATGACCACCTTTCAGGGCTAAAGATAATTAAGACAGAGACTCACAAACAAAAGACAGCCTTGCAGATTCCCCAAGAGCTAACCTTGTTCTCTCAAAAGAGATACAGCTTTTAACTTTGTCAATATAGTACACACACACACAAAAAAAAAAACCTATTGAGTTCATTTAGTGTTACTTGTATGTACTTGTGTTTAGGACTGAGCACTTGGGGTTGGATAATCTAATAGAGGGCTCATCTCTGAAGAAAACTGATTCTCCTTTTCCTTGTAGCCATTGATAGACTGTAGTTATTCCTCTAAAGCAAAGGGTGGGCTTGTGAAATTCTTCCCATTCTTTTATGTGTGTAGACTAGTTTTGTCATTATGTGGAGGTCTTTTTTAGACAACCAAATTGTCGTGAATTCATCAGTGTAGCATCCCTCTCATATCTATAAGACACACCCTAGCAGTAGGGATCCTAGTCTTCTGGATCTTACAATTTTTTCACCACCTCTTCTATGATGTTTCCTAAGCCTTATGTGTTGGGATTTCGTTGTAGATGTAGCAATTGTGTCTGGGAATCCCAGGGTGATATTTTGTCTGCATTTTTACCAGATGTGGATCTTTGCAATAATTTCCATCTACTGTGACATGAAGCTTCTTTTATAAGGGGTGAGTGGTACACTCATGTGTGAGTATAAGAGTAAGTATTTGGAATACAGTTAAAATTTTCATTGGTTAGGGAAAATGGCAGTAGTAGATGTAGGCTCTCTTTTAGGGTCTATGATCTCTCCAGCCACAGAGAGTTGACGAGGTTTACAGTACCATGAATGAATCCCCTACCACCAAGTGGCAGTAAGCCCAATTAGAGAGATGTTCATTCCCCCAAGATAAAAGTACCACAATTTTTTCCATTTAGTATAATGTTGGCTTGTCATTTATAGTGTTTATTATCTTGGAATATATTGCTTCTGCTCTGAGTTTCTTCAGGATTTCCAACATGAAGGTATAATGGACTTTGTCCAAAGCTGTTTCTGTGTCTACTGACATTTCCTTTAGTCAACTGATGTAGATTATAACACATATGTGCTGTAGATGATTGATTGATAAATAAAACACTGATTGGCCAGTAGCCAGGCAGGAAGTATAGGTGGGACTAACAGAGAGGAGAATTGAGGGAACAGGAAGGTGGAGGGGGACACTGCCAGCTGCCACCAGGACAAGGAAGATGTAAGGTACCAGTAAGCCACAAGCCACATGGCAAAGTATAGATTAATAGAAATGGGTTAATTTAAGATAGAAGTAGATAACAAGAAGCCTGCCACAGCCATACAGTTTGTAAGCAATATAAGTCTCTGTGTGTTTACTTGGTTGGGTCTGAGCCACTGTGGGACTGGCGGGTTAGAAAAATTTGTCCTGACTGTGGGCCAGGCAGGACCAGAAAAACTCTAGCTACACATATGCATTAAAATGTATGAACCATCCCTGTGTTGCTGAGATAAAGTCAACTTGATCATGATGACCATTTTGGTGTATCCTTGAATTCTGTTTGAAGTATTTTGTCGGGAAATTGTGCATCTATGTTTATCATGGATATTGACCTGTAATTTTTTGTTGCACCTTTATTATTGCTGACTTGCTTGAGAAAGAAACACACTGTATGTCTAAGAGCATTCGGACCCTTGGCACACTGGGGACAGAAGGAAATAGTCCACACAGCAGGCTGTCCAGCTCAAGGAAGCTGGGATGTGCTAATTCGTAAGACATATGGGCTTGTTATGCAGCCTCATCTGAGAAAGAAGCACATTCTGTCTAGGAGCACTCTGGAATTGGCACACTAAGGACAGGGGAAACGATCTGTACAACAGACGTTTTTACCTCAAGGATACAGGAATGTGCTATTTATTGAGACATATGGGCTCATTATGTTCCCGTACATTTTTCTATCCATACTTGCTTGTCTTTGTTCTTTCTTAAGTACTTCACCAATGTGGTCTCACATTTCCACTCCCAGCACACCCTTTTTTTGGAAATCATGGGCATGCCTGCATTACCTACTGGAACAGTTCTTATAAAGCCCCAGGAATAACCACACCCATTGCTTGTTTAAGCAATGTAAAAGAGCCAAATAACAAAGTGAAGATTAATTCTGCCCCATTGATATCTAGCCTTCAAAAAATTCCCAATCTGGCCACAATTGGGTGAACTGAGTTACTGACTAATCAATGTCCCCGTTTGGGCTCTACTTTCTGTGAATAGCAGAGCTCAGTCCATGAAACAAGACTTGGAGTAAGCAATGTGAATTTTCAATAGAGAAGGCTGCAAACCCAAGGAGCTTTGTTTTCTTGTTTGTTTGTTTGTTTGTTTGTTTTTGCTATTCCTCTGGCACTTTTTGTTCTTTTTCTTTTTTATTTTACATACCAATCCCAGTTCCCTCTCCCTCCCCTTTTTCTGCCCCCTACCTCCTCCCATCCCACCCCCCATCCACTCCTCAGAGAGGATAAGGCCTCCCTTGGGAAGTCAACAAAGTCTGGCATACTAAGTTGAGGCAGGACCAATCCCCTCCCCCGTGTCAAGGCTGAGCAAGGTATACCTCCCTAGGGAATGTGTTCCAAAAAGACATTTCATGGACCCGGGATAAATCCTGGTTCCACTGCCAAGGGCTCCCCAAACAAAGCTAGGGAATGCAAACTTGTAGAGCCACTCTGGAAATCAATATGGCAGTTTATCAGAAAATTGAGAATCAACCTACCTCAAGACCCAGCATTACCACTCTTGGGCATATATCCAAAGGATGCTCAATCATACCACAAGGTCACTTGCTCAACCATATTCATAGCAATATTTGAGTAGCTTTAAAGATGCAGAGTATTCAGATGAGAGAGCTGGCCCTGGAGAGTAGGAGAGCTAGCCCTGACCATCACTGGCTGCAGCATGCATGAGAAAGCAGCCTCTGCTTCCGGTCTGGGCAGCACACTAGAGCTGAATCCTGTAGTCAGAGACACAGGTGAGCCATTCTCGAGGGTGTGAGAGCAGGAGGGCTGACCCTCCCCCCCCCACCCACCCCCTCCAGAAATCGGGAGAGAGGGCCCTGCACCTTGCCTGGACAAAACAATAGAGCTGGCACTGATGATATGAGTGAGGGGGACCCGGATCTGAGGGCCTGAGAGCCCGAGAACTGGCCTCGATCCTTGCTGCAGACTGCATTGGGTGAGCTCTCTGAGGCAGTGCTGGAGAGCTTACCCGGGTAGTGAAGATGAGGGAAAGCTAGCAAGCTGACCAACCCAGCTACCACCCAGCCCAGAGCCAGGGCTATGAGCTGGCCCACCCCAACATCCACCTCATCTGTGAACTGCTGGAGCATGTGAAGGGGAAGAACCTACAGATCCAAAACTACAGGATCCCCATGACACAGGACAACAACAGCATATCCAAGAGGAGCCCCAGTGAGAGCCCATTCTTGATAGTGTAGCAGAAGTCAGAGGCCTCAAACCGACCAATGAACACTTCCAAGTAAAGATGAATGAACTAAAGGGTAAACTGTGTGACTTACTGGGCCACACTACAGATTATTATTATTATTATTATTATTATTCACTGTTTTTAGTTTGTTTGTTTTGGTTATGGTTCTTTGTTTTGTTTTGGTTTTGGTTTTTCTTTTAACTTTGGTTTTGACTTGGGGAGAGGTTGCAAGGGCAGAGGGCAGATGCAAGGGGACAGGGAGATAAGTGAGATCTGAATGCATGATGTGAAATCCACAAAGAATCAATAAAAGTAAAAAAAAAAGATGCAGAGTATCCCCAGTGTTGAGATTTTTAGAAGAAACTACGTGTAAAGATAGTATACAGTCATTAAACCCTGTTTACAAGAAATAGAATGTTTTTCTTAATATATCCCCAGGGAGAACAAAGACAAGCAAGTATGGATAGAAAAATGTACAGGAACATAATAAGCCTGTATGTCTCAAGAAATAGCACATTCCTGAATCCTTGAGGTAAAACGTCTGTTGTACAGATCGTTTCCCCTGTCCTTAGTGTGCCAATTTCAGAGTGCTCCTAGACAGAATGTGCTTCTTTCTCAGATGAGGCTGCATAACAAGCCCACATGTCTTAAGAATTAGCCTGCTGTGTGGACTATTTCCTCTGTTCCCAGTGTGCCAAGAGTCAGAATGCTCTTAGATGTAGAATGTGTTTCTTTCTCAGATGAGGCTGTTGGCAACAATTGCCCCGTTTGTTACTGTAATAAAGTTAGCAGGACTAGTGTTGGACTGAAGTATTTAATTTGCTTTTTTATTTTATAAGGAGTTATAATGAAGAGATTGCCTGGAGTCTCAGAAGAAACTTTGTGTAGCTAGAGTTTTTCTGCCTGGCCCACAGTCAGGACAAATCTCTCTCACCTGCCAGTCCCACAGCCACTCAGACCCAACCAAGTAAACACAGAGACTTATATTGCTTACAAACTGTATGGCCGTGGCAGGCTTCTTGCTAACTGTTCTTATATCTTAAATTAATCCATTTCCATAAATCTATACCTTGCCACATGGCTCGTGGCTTACTGGCATCTTTACATGCTGCTTGTCCTGGCGGCGGCTGGCTGTGTCTCCTTCCACCTTCCTGTTCTTTTCTCCTCTCTGTTAGTCCCGCCTATACTTCCTGCCTAGCCACTGGCCAATCAGTGTTTTATTTATTGACCAATCAGAGCAACACATTTGCCATATAGAGCATCCCACAGCAACTTTGGACTTTTAAACAGTGTTGAGACTATGGAAAACTATGGGGACTATTGAAGTTAGATTAAATGCATTTTGCATTATGATGTGGCCATGAGACTGTGGGGACCATAAAATGTGATGGTTTACGTGAGAAATGTCCCTCAGAGTGTCTAGTACTTGAAAACTCGGTCCTCAGTTGGTGGAACTTTGGATGAGGTTTAGGAAGTGCAGCCTTGCTGGAGCAAGTACATCACTGTGAATGGACTTTGAGGGTAAAAATACCCTACTTCTCATTTGCTCTCTCTGCTTCATGCTCACAGTTAAGGATAAGAGCTCCAAGAAACCTGTTCTAGTCACTGTGCCTGCCACTTGTTGCCATGATTCCTCACCAAACTTGGCAGTGTTGTTCAGATGGTGCTGGCTTCAGAGACATGATGCATTAAGGAGCGAAGACTCCATGGATACTTCATCCTGTGTTCTAGAGAGCCACTGAGGCCAGGCAATGTGTGGCAGAAAAGTCCCTGAGTGAAGTTCCTAAGAAGCAAAGAGGCTGGAAGAAGTTATTGCATGAAGTTGTGAAAGTGAATCCTAGGTTGAAGATCCCAAGATGTCGGCGATACCAAAGCTGAGAGACACCTTCCAAGGAGAGCTTCTTACAGAGTGGAACCAGCCCAAAATAGAGAGCTATGTGTCTCAGGCAGTAACTTCTGTGGGATAATGCTCTTGTACACTGCAAAGATTTGTCACTAGAATTGGTTTAATAAAACACTGATTGGTCAGTAGCCAGGAAGGAAGTATATAGGTAGGGCGACCAGACTAGGAGAATTCTGGAAAGAGGAAGGACATAGTCAGGAGTCTCCAGCCAGACACAGAGGAAGCAAGATGAGAATGCCACACTGAGAACAGGTACCAAGCCACATGGCTAAACATAGATAAGAATTATGGGTTAATTTAAGTGTAAGAGCTAGTTAATAATAAGCCTGAGTTACCAGCAGAGCATTTATAAGTAATATTAAGCCTCCAAGTCAATTATTTGGGAAGCAGCTGCCAGGTGTTTGGGCATAGGCAGGCAGGAGAGAAACTACTGCCTACAAGTAACTCTGGAGACACTGAACCATCTAATCCCCTTGACAACGTAGTCCTAGACATTGAACATGGATTTGATATTTTCCCTGCTAGATTCTGGTCTTGTTTTGGTCCAGTGTTTCCTCACTATGCTGCTATTCCTTCCTTTTAAAATGGAACTGAATATTCCATACAATTAAATGTTGAAAGTGTGTGTTTTTTTTAATTTCATAGGTGATTTCAATTAAGAGATTACCTAGAGTCTCAGAAGAGATTTTGAACTTTTAAAAGTGTTGAGACTGAAAGACTATGGGGACTTTTGTATTTGAACTAAATGCATTTTGCATTATGATATTGCCATGAGAGGATGGAGGCTGTGGGGTGGAAGGTGGTGATGTGAATGAGAAATATCTCCCATGGGTTCAGGCATTGAACATTGGCCCTGTGAGTTTTATATTAACTTGACACAAGCTAAAAGTCATCTAAGAGGAGGTAAATCCTAAATTGGAAAAAAATTGCTTTCATAAGACCAGTCTATAGGTAGGCAAGCCTGTAGGGCATATTCTTAATTAGTCATTGATACGGGAGCACCCAGTCCATTATAGGTGGGAACTCCCTGGGGATGCTGGTCCTGAGTTCTATAAGAAAGCAAGTTGAGCAAGCCATGAGGAGCAAGACAGAAAGCAGCATCTCCTCATCATCTCTGCATCAGGTCCTGGCTCCAGATTTCTGCCAGGTTTGAATTCCTACCTTGGTTTCCCTCAGGATATATAAAGCAAATAAATACCTTTCTCCCCAAATTGCTTTTGGTCATGGTGTTTCATCACAGAAATAGTAACCCTGACTAAGACAAACACTTAGTCCTCAGCTGGTGATATGATTTTGGGAGTTAATGAGGAGATATAGCTTTGCTGGAGCAAGTAAATCACTGGGGGCAGCTTTTGAGAGTTTAAAGCCTGGTGACATTTCCAGTTCCTTCTCTCTGCTTCATGCTCATGGCTAAAGTCATTTTTCAGTAGTGTGCCCATGAGTTTTTGTAATTTCTATGGCTTATCATCATGTTGAGTTCTAGTGTTATGCCACTCATTTTAATTGTCCTGTTTGTTGAGACTAGCTTATATCCTAACAAGTACCCAATTTATAGTATGCCCCATGGTCTGCTGAGAAGAACGTGTGTTCTGCACTGTTCAGGAGGAATGTTCTGTAGGTATCTGTTAAGTCCATTTGATCTATGGCATCCTTCAGCACCACTGTTTCTCTCTTTTTTCCCCTGAATGACTTGTCTATTTGATGAGGGTGGGTTTTGGAGTCACCACCTGTTACTGTGTTGAGGTTAATCTTTGACTTTAAATATAGTATTTGTTCTAAGAAATTGGGTACACCTACATCCAGTGCATGTATATCATTGGAATGTCCTTCCTGTTGTGTTACCTTCTTTGTCTCTCTGACATGTGTTGACTTGAAGTCTAGTCTTAGTTCTGTTCGATTAGAGTATCTTTAGCCATGTTTTCACCTTAAAGTGCTGTCTTGTGTTTCTTGGAGGCAGAAAAAGGAGGGATCTTATTTTCTGGTCCAGTCTTTCAGTCTTTGCTTTTGACTGGGGAGTTGAAACTGTCGATCGACAGAGTTATTGAAAATGTGTGTTAATTTGTGTCATTTTGTTAATTGTGTAGTGATTGGTGTTGTTTTAGTTATCACTTGCTTACTAAATGTGTTAGTATTTTTTTCTGTAGTTTCATAGATTTTTTTTATCATTCTCTTCTGTTTGAGATGTTTTTCCAGTATCCTCTGTAGAGCTGACTTAGTGCTTTAGAATGATCTTGTCGTGGAAAGTTTTTCTTTCTCTTTTCATTAGGATGGATAGTTTTGTTGGTATAGTAGTCTTCTGTCGGTATCTGTGGTCTCCTAGGACTTGAAGTACATAGCTCTAAGCAATTCTACTCTTTAAAGTTACCATGGAGAAGTCAGCTTTTATTCTGGTGGGTCTGCTTTTTGGGCTTTTTCTCTTCCAGCTTCCAATACATTTTACATTTTAAAAAAATGATGAATTTAGTGTGGCCAAATTGTAAATAGGAACAAAACCCCACAGTGATTCCCACAAGTCTGTCTTCTTGGACCATGACATGAGGGTAAAATTTGAATAGAAAGCAGGAGATGTGCATAACTAAGCAGCCTGGCAAGGTGTGATTCCCTGCTCTCAACTCCAAGTCTTGCTAGGTCAGTCTGCTGCAAGCTCATCTGACATTGTCTCTAAGAGAGAGACAAGCTCCTCCTCTGGATGCCCCCCAGGGCTTCATCCATTTCCTCACCAAGTAGGCGATTATAATTTGAAGGGCTCCATTCTTATAATAGTCTAATAGCCAAAGATGGGAGCACAAGTGTCTTTTGAAAATATTCCTACCAGATAGGCTGAATACATTACCCTAACCTTTGTTTTAACACCTCTCAGTTTTGAGGTGAAACAGGCTCATGCTTGAAACAGATGTCCTAAGAATACAAGTAGGAACCAAGATTAGAGCACACTCCAGACAGTGCCAGGTTACCATGCAGAAGAGTCATTTCTATATAACCCGTTGGCTTTTAGTTACTTGTGGAAGGGCTCCACAGGGAACTCTATCTTGTTTGTTTGAAATAGGGTCTGTTTGTGATATCTAGGTTAGCCTCAAATTTATAATACTCCTGCTTCAGCTTCCCAGTGCTGGGATTACAGTCAAATGCTACCATATATTTTTTAATTAGTGGTTAATGTAGGAAGGCCTAACTCATGGTTGTTGGTGCCACCCCTGGGCTAGTGGTCACACATGCTATAAGAAAGCAGGGTGAACAAACCATGAGGAACAAGCCAGTAAGCAGCACCCCTCCATGGCCTCTGCTTCAGGTCCTGCCTCCAGGCTCCTGCCCTGACTTCTTTCAATGGACTGTGATTCAGGATATGTAAGTAATCTAAATCAACCCTTCCCTCTCCAAATTGCTTTTGGTCGTGGTGTTTTCTTATCACAGCAATGAAACTCTAACTAAGACAGTGCCAATAAACCCTAGGTCCAATTTTAAGCGACTGAGAAGTGTAGAAGGGATGGCTCTTAGGTCAGGCATGCCAGTAGTCTATTCTGCTTGTCCTTTGAGTAACGTCCTAGAATCTCTAAACTGTTATTCAGGTTCTTTTTTCAGAAGTTGCATTTATGTAGAGTGTTACACACACACACACACACACACACACACACACACACACACAGGCTTTACAAAAACTCAACTGTCAAGTAATAGACAATATTTTAGATACAATGCTTTACAAAAACACAATCAATAAAAGTAAAACTCGAAAATTAAACAATTAGGTACATACCAATATCCAATACCCATCAATCCTTAGAAGACATACATAGTACAAGAGGAAATAGACATATAAAAAAAGAGACAACAATTAGCTCTCTGTTCAACAACAGAAGAACTATATGGAAGCCCATTATATATTCATTTATCTTCTATTTCTAAGGTGAAATTTAGAATCTAAGTCTATATAGTACTACCAATCAAAAATTTAAATTTTTATGAATTAAGAGACAGTGTTAGTTATTACAAATAGTTATTACAAAAAAGTGCATATCATACATACAATAGGAAAACACTTATTTTGTCAAATGAAACTTGTACACCAGAGTTTCAAATAGCAAGACTGTTTAGACAGCAGATTTTTTTTCCCAGATGTCTTTTTAAGTCTGCAAAATACTAAGAGGTCAGCATTATAGCACACACATAATGAAACCATTATACAAAGGGTGGTCAGATTTCCACAGGCCCACCATCATTCATTTTATACAGATGCCAGTAAGTTTTTCTCAGCATCCTCATGACACACCACTGTAATGAAATAATTCATAAATGACTGAAACAATTAATATAACTTATATTTTGAGTTTTTAAAAGTTTGAATTGAGAGAGGATAGAATGGGAAAATTAGAGGGCATGATATAAAATAGTCCCTGATCTTGGAATCTTTCTTTACATATCACTGTACATTCATGTAAGTCACTGCTTTGCTTAATTTGGTTTACCAAGTCACCAAAGGAGAAAAGTTAATGGTAGGTGTGTTTCCACATACATGTGATATAGCATGGCTGTGCCATCACACCAAGGACTTCCCATCCTTCCTTACCTGCCTCTTTATTTTGCATGAAATGTTTCCTCATTTTCCATTGTTCATAAAGAAGCTGTAGATAGATATGGACGATTTCTTCTATTGGTTCTGAAGCCAGGGTTAGAGGTTTGTGCTCCCTGCACCCTTCCTAGATCAAGAGCACCAGACTTTGCCAGTGAGCTGAGAGTACAACCTCTTCAGTGGATCCCTTCCCTTTTGGGCACTGTAGAGAGGGACTGTGTGCCGTCTGAGTTTTCTTTTCTTTCTTTTGTAAAGCAAGACAAGGCCTAACTATGTAAGCCAGGCTTACCTCCCACTCATGATTCTCCTGCCTCAGTCTCTAGGATTGCAAGTATGTGTGAAGGTGCAGAGCTATTTGCTTTTGGTTTTGCTGTTCTTTTTCTTACAAGAACCTTTATTTCCCCTTCTGGTTTCTTCCTGCCATCACCAAATCTTGAAATAATACTTCAGTGTTCCTTTGTAGCCTTTTCTTACCCCAGAAACAGTGCTTTTTGTGGCCAGTGCCTCGGGTACCAGGCCTTTTCTATAGTTGCTAGTCAAATATACCTAGTAATTTTTTTAGTACTTTTACATTTCAGGTTTGGACTTTTTTTTCCTCATGCTTTCTTAGCATTATTTCACCTCACCTTCCCACTGTTCTCTTTAAAAGCCCTCATCACGTTTCAGAATAACTCACAGCAGTGGCTTGAAAAACAGTAATGAGAAATTGATAACAGTCTGTATTTTGTGCTGAAATTTACACTGGAAGCATTTTTGTGTGTGGTTTTATAACTTCTTGGTGTTGATCTGTATAGTTTTTTGGAAGATACACAAAGACGTCTTTATTTACACAGTTACAATGCTTCTGCACTACCTAGACTCTCTGTACATTTTAGTTTAAAAGTCTAGGTATAATACTATACTTACAGTAAAATGGGCACTTGCATTGTCCTGTGAATTTTTTTTGAGAGAGAGTCTCTCTATGTAACCCAGGAAGGCCTCAAATGCTGATCTTCCTTGCTTCCCACTACAGAGTTCCGGGATTACAGATGTGTGCCACCACCCTCAGCTGTAATACTGTGCATTTGGACAGACTTCCCAATAGGGCAAATGTATCTGTGACGGGAATTTTAGGGTTATGTGGTAGTAGATGCTTAGACTGAGAAATGCCTAGAGAACTATTCTGCTGTGTTTCGATATTTGTGCCTAGGTCAGCAGAGGTCTAGCTGTTCAGTTTGTGCACCAGCTCTTCATACTGCCCATGACCTTTCCTCCATCCTAATAGATTTTAATTTACAGTTTCCTCATAACTAGTGATGTTGAACAATGTATTTTTTTCATTTTGTCTTTATGTGTGTGTTGCCTGTATGTATGCTGTGTATCATGTGTATGTGGGGCATGCAGGGACCAGGAGAGAGCACTCGATCCCCTAGAACTAGAGGATGGACAGCTGTCAGCTGACAAATGGGTTCTGGGAACTGAACCTGCCTCTTCTGCAAGAGCAACAAGTTTCTTAACTGTGATCCGTCTCTTCAGCCCCACGCTGAGCAACATTTTATGTATCTGTTTGTCATTCGCGTATGTTCTATAGAAGGGTTTCTATCTTTTACCCTACTTATTAGTTTTGATATCTCTCTTTCTATTCTCAGGACACGTTCTTTGCCAGGTATTTGAGGTGTAAGGGTTTTCTCCCATTTTGTGACTTGGATTTGCTAATTCTTTCATATTGTCTTCTGAATTGTTGTGTTAAATGAACTACTTGGCTACCTGAAAAAATAAAGGATTTTCTCTTATATTTTCTTCTAAAAGTACATTTCAATTTACTTTTAGGAGTATGATCCATTTTGAGTGTAAAATTTTATACATATTGGAGGTACTCAATAAAAGCTTTATATGTCGTTCTTAATAATATACCTCATTAGTTCTCTGAAATTTTTATGTAATGTATTTTTTCCAATTTTTACTGTCAGAATTAGGTGTACATGGAATTTTTATTAAAATTTTTTCATAAAATTACATTTTGATCATATCACTTCACCTACTGAACTCCTCCGGGATCCTCCCCACATCCCTCCTCCCTGAATTTCATGCTTGCTCCCTCCCTCCCTTCCTCAAAACAAACAAAACAGAAAAACATAAAACAAAACGAATAAAAAAGGCAAAAATTTCCAAAACAAAACCAAAAGCGCTCCTGTGCATGCGCACACGAGCACACACACACACACACACACACACACACACACACACACACGGAGTACTTTTTGTGTTAACCAACTACTCACTACTCCTGGGCATGGGTCCTGCTTTATAGTATATACCCAGTGACACTACATTGGAGAAAATAAAATTTCCCTTTCCTAGTAGTTCTCAATTGAAAATAGTTTCTTGGTTAGGGGTGGGAACATGAATCTACCTCCCCTTACTCATGTTGGATTTTGTCTGTTTTGAACCCATGAAGGTCTTCTGCATGCTTTCACAGTCTCTGTGAGTCTACATGTGTACCAGCTCTGTTGTATGTAGAAGACTCTGTTTTCTTGGGATCACCTCCACCCCTGGCTCTTACTATCTTTCCTTCTCCTCTTCCACATAGATTCCTGTGCCTTTAAGGGAATGGTTGATAAAGACATATGATTTATGGCTGAGTGCTCCAAAGTCTTTCACTTTCTGCACATTGTACAGTTATGAGTCTCTTTGTTAATTCCCATCTGCTGCAAGAAGAAGCTTCTCTGATAAAAGTTGAGTGATGCACTGATCTGTGGATATAACAATATGTTATTAGAAGTCATTTTATTGCTGTGTTTAGCGGAATAAATAGTACTAGGTGTTAATAAATAAAGTTGCCTGGGGGTCAGAACTAAAAGCAAGCCATTTAGCAGAAGTCCAGTGGTGGTAGCACATGCCCTTAATCCGATCACATGGCAGGCAGAGTCTCTATGTGTTCAAGGACACAGCCAAGCATGGTGACACATGCCTTTAATTCCAGTACGAACCATAGAGACCTGGAGGTCTGTATAGACAGGCAGTGATGAGGAAATCATATGGTTGGGTTTAAAGCCAATGAGAAGGTAGAACAGAAAGGCAATAAAAAGACGGGTCACACAGGAGAAGGTCTCTCTCTCAGGGGAAGGATGGCAGCGACTGGTATGCTAAAGGCTTCGATAGTGCTCTGACCTCTTGGACTTTTAACTCTGCATTTGGCTCTGTGTTTCTTATTTAATAAGACTGTTTAGAATTTCATCTACAAGGGCTGGAGAGATGGCTCAGAGGTTAAGAGCACTGACTGCTCTTCCAGAGGTCCTGAGTTCAATTCCCAGCAACCACATGGTGGCTCACAACCATCTATAATGAGATCTGGTGCCCCTTCTGGTGTGCAGACATACATACAAACAGAATTTCATCTACAACTAGGCTTTCCCTTAAGCCCATGACATATCTAGTCTCAGGTTCTTGGCCACTTTAGCAGTGTCAGGTATGGGTTCCATCTCATAGATTGGGCCTTAAATCCAATAAAAAAGTGGCTGATTACTCCCATAATATTTGAGCTCCTATTGCACCAGTATATCTTGCAGGCAAGAAGCTGTTTTATGTTTCAGGGTTTGTAGTTGGGTGATATTGATGATTATCTTTCTCTTCTGGTAGCATACAGAGTACCTTCCAGGACATGAACACTAGTCAGTAGGAGGTGAAAATTCTCCTTTGGCACCAGCTTGATTTCTCCATGTTTTATGACATGAGTAAGTGGTGTCTTCAGGAATAGGGTCTTACCATCATATTATGGGGAGTAATTAATAATCTTGACCATAGGCTCTGATATTGGGGGGGTGGTATGTGGGATCCCCTTGGCCAATGACTCAAAAGACATAACCCATTTGTGGCACTGGAAGTTTTACTTGGTGGCATAAGAAGTCTAGCTGGGAAATTATCTCCTCATTGTATGGTAAGTCCATTGAAATTCATTTCGTATGTGTAGATATTTCAGGAGGATTCTACAATAGTGGTTTCCATGTGACTTTTCAAAAGATCTTTAGTATTAGCTGTCCTTCCCCATATTCCCTCCTTCCCCTCCCCTCCCATCCCTCTTCCCATTTAATCTTCCTATTTCTAGTTTCCCCATAATCTCTTTATAACTCTATACTCTATTTCTCCTCTGAAACATCCCTTCTTGCCCCCTGGTCCCTTACTAGGTACCTAACCTCTGTGGTTATTCATATTGAAACACACATATTGAAATCTTAAAAGTTAACATCCACATACAAGAGAAATAAATACAATATTTGTCTTTGGGGCTTTGGGTTACCTTACCAAGATGACTGTTTCTAGCGCTACTCATTTATCTGTAAATTTCATAATTTTATTTTTCTTAGCAGCTGGATAATATTCCAATGTGCAAATGTATACATTTTACTGATCCATTCATCCATTGATGGGCATCTAGGCTGTTTTCAACTTCCAGATATGAAGAACAGAGCAATAATGAACAAGAATGAGCAAGTATCTCTGTGGTATGGTGTAATCTTTTGTGTATATCCCCAAGAGTGGGATAGCTGAATCTTGTGATAGACCTATCCCCAGCTTCCTGAGGAACCATCACACTGATTTCCATGGTGGCTGTACTAATTTGCACTCCAACCAGCAATGGATGAGTGTTTGCTCCCCTTAGCCCCACATCCTCACCAACATGAGCTGTCATTTGTTTTATCGATCTTAGCCATTCTGCCTAGGGTAAGATGAAATCTCAAAGTGTTTTTAATTTGCATTTCACTGAGGACTAAGGATGTTGAACATTTTTAAAGTGTTTCTCAGCCTTTTCTGTTTGATCTTTTGAGAATTCTGTTTAGTTCTATACCACATTTTTAATTGGGTTATTTGTTTTTTGGGGTTTTTTTTGATGTTCAGTTTTTAGTTCCTATGTACACTAGATATTATCAGATGTATAATTGGTAAAATTCTGTAGGCTTCCTTCCATCTTGTTCAAATGATGGTGTCCTTTGCTACACAGAATCTCTTTAACTTCAAGAGGTCGCATTTATTAATTGTTGGTCTTAATGCCAGTGCTATCAGTGTGCTGTTCAGAAAGTCCTTTCCTGTGCCAGTGAGTTCAAGCCTATTCCCTACTTTCTCTGCTATCAGATTCAGGGTATCTGGTCTTATGTTGAGGTCCTTGATCCATTTGAGGTTTTGTGCAAGGTGTTAAATATGGGTCTATTTGTATTCTTCTACATGCAGCCATCCAGTTTGATCAGCACAATTTGTTGAAGATGCTGTCTTTTCTCCAGTGTGTATTTCTGGCTTCTTTATCAAAAAATCAGGTGTCCATGGTTGTGTGAACTTATTTCTGTGTCTTCAATTTTATTACTTTGATCAATGAATCTGTTTTTATGCTAATACCATGCTATTTTTATTATTATAGCTATGTAATAGAAATTAAAATATGGGCTGGTGATACTTCCAGTAGATCTCTTATTTTTCGTGATTGTTTTAGCTGGGTTTTTGTTGGTTTGTTTGTTTCCATATGAAATTGAGCATTGTCCTTTCAAGGTCTGTAAAGAATTGTGTTGGAATTTTGATTGGGATTGCATTGAATCTGTAGATTGCTTTTATTAGGATGACCATTTTCACTCTATTAATCCTACTGATCCATGACCATGGGATATCTTTTCATCTTCTGATATATTATTCAATTTCTTTCTTCAATGTCTTAATATTTTATTATACAAGTATTTAACTAACTTGTTTAGAGTTCCCCCAAGATCTTTTTTTTTCTTTTAGCTTATTGTGAAAGATATTGTTTCCCTGACTTCTTTCTCAGTCTAAGACTTGGATCCATCTGACACAGGTCAAATGGACTCTAGATAAGTACTCCTGTCAATCAATAGCCTAAGTTTCTCCACCTACTGCCCATTCCTGAAAGAGAAGTTCCTGTTATGCCCAAATCTAGGGGACCCCCAAAAGGCCACCATAGAGACCAAATCTCATATTTAAAAGCAAAGAACCTTTATTTTAAGCTCCGAGCTCGGTCTCTCTGTCTGATGCAGCCATGTGAGCAGAGAGCCCTGAGCCCAGGCAGGGTAGGGTTTTTATCATAGTGGAGGTTGGGGTGAGGGGATTTCTAGGGTTCAGGACCCTGATTGGCTGACATTTGTCTAGGGGTATCTGTAAAAGGAAAATAAGTATGTGCTAGGCTCAGGGACATGTGAAGATCAGATCTTATCTAATCTTATCTAATGGTTGGAATGTTTGGGGTGTCAGGTATGTCCCCTTAGAGGTCGGCTCATCCCTGGGTGGATCCCTGGGTGGTGTCAGCTTATGGCTTTTTCTGGATCCAGGTGTTGCCTGTCAGTGAGCCTGTCACAGCAGCTGTGTCTGGGCCCCTAAGCCTGTTATGGTAGCTCTGTGGTCAAGCTGTTTTGGGCCCCCCCCCAGTTTCAAATGTAAGATTTTCCTTTAAGTTCCTAAACTTTAACTTTTGTCCCTAGTCTATATCTGTCCAAGCAGATTTCCACTCCCCTGACAGACACCATCCAGGAATCAATTGTTGGTACCAGGGACTGGAGTATTGCTGTAATGGGCTGGATCATGTTTTTGTTTGGAGGAATATGGAACACTTCGGGACTAGAAAAGCAGTTGAATACTTTAAGTGAGGCTTAATGGACCATACTAATAGGAGCACAGAAGAGAGTGGTGTTGAGTGCGATTTTGACCTGTTGGGGCCCAGATTAAGATATTTCAGAGCATAAGAATATTAGTATGTGGCCTAGAGACCATCGCTGTGATACTTTGGTGAAGAATGTGGCTACTTTCTGCCCTTGTCCAAAAACTCTGGCTGAGGCTAAATTGATTAACAGCTTTGGCAGAGGAGAGTTCCAGACCACCTAGTATTGACTGTGTTGTTTAGGTATCAGTGCTCAGTCTTATGAAGATCTACAATGAAATGGTGCAAGCTGAGCAAGGAAAAGTACAAAATGTAGATAAAAAGTTTAAAGAAAAACCTGATGATAAATAAAGTGAACTGGAGTGGTGACCTTGGAGCAAGACCCCACCCAGATAAGCTTCCAACTTGTAAAAAGGTAGCAAAGAAAAGTTTAGGGTCAGGTGTGGTACTACATGTATTTAATTCTAGCACTCAGGAGACAGAGGCTGGCAAAGTTCAGAGTTCAAGGCCAGTCTGGTCTACAGAGTGAGTTCAAGGCCAGCCAAGCTTAGGCAGTGAATGAAACCATCAAAAGCAGAAAGCTGGTGAAAATGTATTTGAACAAGGAGGCCATGTTCTGGACCCAGCAAGCAATAGAACTTGGCAGGTTTGGCCACATGGTTCTAGCTTCAGAGTCAAGGATACAAGAAATGGTTGTGGAATCTCCATCTGTGACTAAGGAAAGCTGCTGAGGCTAGGCATGTGTCAGGGATGTCCCTGCATGGAGACCTAGAGAGGCCATTGTGTGGCACTGTGAAGGTGAATCCTGGATTGCTTTGGTAGCTCCAAAATGTTGGAAATGCCAGAGTTGTGGGATACCTGCTAAGGAGAGCTGCTAAGAAGGAGCAGAACCAGCCCAAGAGAAGGAAGTGTGTTGCAGTCAACAGAGCTGGAAGGGGTTAGAGATCTGAAAAGCACTTTAACACCAGACATGGAGATGCAGAGTTTAGTTTGCCCAGCTGGTTTTAGATCTTGCTTTGGTCCAGTATTTCCTCATTATATTCCCTTTCCTCCTTTTTGGAATGGTAATGTATATTGTGTGCCAATGTATGTTGTAAGTATGTGACCTGCTTTTTTATTTTGGTTTTACAGGGAGTTACAGTTAAGAGATTGCCATGAGTCTCAGAAAAGAGTTTGAACTTTTAAACAATTGAGACTATGAGAAACTATGGGAACTTTTGAAGTTGAACTGAATGAATTTTTGTAATATGATATGGCTACAAACCTATGGGGACCAGAAAGTAGAATGTGGTGGTTTGAATGAAAATGTCTCCCATGGGCTCATAGAGACTGGCGTTATTTGAAAGGATTAGGACCTGTGGCCTTGTTGGAGGAAGTGTATCACTGGGGGCAGGCTTTGAAGTTTCAAAAGCCCAACCCACTGAATGCAGTGCCACCCTGAGGCAGGTAGTCCTAGTAAGTAAGGTAACTCCATTGCAGTGGAGAACTCAGCACTGAAAGGTTTGGGGAGCATAACATGAAGGTCCTTGCCCCGACAGATCTCCAGAGAAACCAAGAATGCTAAGCACACAGGATTGTCTTTCCAATGGGAAAGATAGAAAAACCTATTTTTCCATCTAGAAAACTAAGAATTGGGAGTGATAAACAGCCTGGTGATCTGTGTTATCTGTTGGGCCTTGCCATATCAAGCTCTTACAACCAAGACCAGAGGTGGCTAGTGATGTAAATGACCCTTACAGCCAGAGGCTCCCCCAAGCTTCCACAACCTGGACCAGAAGTAGCTAATAGCCAAAGTAACCTCTACTCTATCTGTATGACCAAGGCTAGGCCAGACCCTTAGGCCCTTAAGCTAGCACAGGTAGCCTATCTCTAGAACCCATCTCC
Organism: Peromyscus nudipes; assembly: GCA_902168325.1. Classification (NCBI taxonomy): domain Eukaryota; kingdom Metazoa; phylum Chordata; class Mammalia; order Rodentia; family Cricetidae; genus Peromyscus; species Peromyscus nudipes. The sequence goes on from CABHPH010125888.1 coordinate 40,278, forward strand.
TTGGAAGACAAGACATGTACCCTGAGTTGAGTTTCAATGTAATTACACCTCTTTGTTCACCTGGAATTGTATTACACCAGGAAATAATTTTTATTAATTATATTTATTTATTTTACATCCCAACCTCGGTTTCCCTTCCCTCCTCTCCTCCTATTCCCTCCCCCACCCTAATCCATTCCTCTGTTTCTGTTCAGAAAGAGGCAGGCCTCCCATGGATATCAACAAAACACAGCATATCAAGTTACGGTAGGACTTTTTTTCAAATTGCACTGGGCTTAAATACACTGGGAATAAACCACCTGTTATTAGACTCCCTGAAGTCTGATGTGTGTGTTGATAAAGTCAACCTGCACCAGGTTTTCATTCTTACTTTTTTGCATGGTTTGCTTCCCTGTGGAAACTTGCAGGGACTCCCTCAGAAATGGTCATGGAAAGAGGCTACAGCTTGGTACCTTGTGACAGGGTTGGAGTCCCTGAAGAGAACCTAGGCGAGGCTACCGGTAAAGGTTTAGCCTCAGTTGCTGTACAGAGCCCAGCATGTTGAAGATGCCAGAATTGTGGATGACCATCAAAGACAGCAGCAGCTATGAAGTGAAGCGCTGCTCTGAGCCTATGAGACGAGTTGCATGTATTGCAGGTGGCAGAGCCAGGGAAGTGGAGTTGCCTAAGCCCTTAGGACTCAGAAGATCATGAGTGAATCCCAGACATTGCACACACTGGGTCATTTGCAAGACTGGATATTTGTTTTTGCTCTGATTTGATTGTAACTGTACCCTGTTTCTTCCCATTTCAAGGAAGAATTTAACTTGATTTTTGTTTTCCAGGCGCCCATAGCTGAGACACTTTCTTTTTAAAAAGAATACTTCATTTTAAACTGTTGAAATTTTTTTCAGTTTTTAAATTTTTTTGGTTATTTTTATTTTATATGTATGGTGTTTTGTCTGCATGCGTATGTGCACTGTGCATACAGTACCTGTAGAGACCAGAAAAGATCATCAGATTCCCTGAGACTAGACTTGCAAGCGGTCATGTGGGTGATGGGAACTGAACCTACATCTTTTGGAAGAGTATCCAGTGCTCTTAGATGCTGAGCCATCTCTCCAGCCACTAAGAATACTTTTAATACATATATTCCCTATATCTTTAAAGCTAAAAGAAAAAAATACCATGTTAGGTTTTTAAAGGGAGAAAAGCCCTAAGACCAAAATTAGAATTCTTCCTTTTAAGATAAAGATTGTGGCAACCTCCAAAACACTGCCCTCATAAACAATGTACTTCTAATTTTAGTAAATATGTGCACTGCCTTTCAAATCATGTTTCTAAACTTAAAAATAAAAACCTTAATGCACCAAAGGCAATCCTTACTCTTATAAGTGAGTTCAACTTCCTACTGCAATTACTTCTAATATTTAGTTTATAAAAGAAAATGTGGTGGGTGTTTATCAGAAGAGTTGTTAAGGCCTTGGACATATGCACAGACAGTGATAACATGGCAGAGGTGCTGGAGAAAATGAGGCAGAATGGGAGATCCCCCTTCCTTACAGGTCTCAGAGAGAGGGGGAAGGTTCGCAGAACACCAGTGCAGCCAAGCTGTCTGATTCCTTGGCAGCAGAGGGGAGAGAGAATTCCCTGGAAGGAATATTTGACTGGATTCTGAGCATGTGGACTCAATGTGGAGAAAGCAGCACACATCTGGTTGAGGTGCCTCCACAAGACAGGTGGAGGAATGCGTCACTCCCGGTAACCCTCTGACATCCAGTACAGTCTGGCAACCTGAGATCTGCAAGCTTCCTCGGGGAAGTGAGAGTGATGCCTGCCACTCCTCTGGAATCCAGAAACTGCCAGTCAAACCTGATGAAACTTTTGGGGTAATTATTGGTCACTTACCATGTAAATGTATTAATGTGGAAAAAGTTCAGTTAGACTGCACTAAAGCAAGTTAGACTTAGGAGGACATAATTCGCCTAGGCCTCCACTAGAGAATAGTGAGCTTTTAACCTAGTGCCCCGGGGGCTGGAGAGATGGTTCAGTGGTCAAGAGCACTATCTGTTCTTCCAGAGGACCCAATTCCCAGCACCCACACAGCAGCTCACAGCTGTCTGTAACTCCAGTTCTAGGGTACCCAACACCTTCATGCAGGCAAAACACCAATGCACATAACTCAGTGCCCCAAATGCAAAATAACATGTATAACTGGGTATGTTATATATATATATATATATATAAAAAACAAGTGAGAGATGCAGTGCCATGACTGTACATGCTGTACATGGCAGTCTGACTATAAACAATTTTTTGTTTATTTGTTAATCTCCTCATACCAAAACTGAAGCAAGATTTCAATACTGACTACTTAAACTTTTGAAGAAGTTCAGCAATTAAAGAGAAAAAAATTATCCTTATTGGAGATGGAGAAAGACATGCAAAATTAGAGTCGAGGAGACAGCTCAGTGTCGTAGGTATTTACTAAGCAAGCATGTGGACCAGAGTTTGGACTCCTACAACCTAGGTAAAACCTTGTCAGTTATTTTGACTGCCTGTAACCCTAGAACTTGAGAAGTAGATAGAGGGGATCCCTGGATCAAACTGGTAGCCAGAATCAGCAAGCTCTTTGTTCAGTGAGAGACAATGCTTCAATTGTAGAGAGCATTAAAAAAGTAAATAAATAAAGTAGAGAGGAGCTGAAGATGCTCTACAGCAGCTTTGGGCTTTCCCATGCACACGTGTTTATACACACCCCTCACACACTGTGCACCCCATACACATTGTACCCATACATATGCACACATACACATGCAGAAAAGAGGTATATGTAAAATGACCTGCATTTGCAGATTTGACTTATTAATATAAGTACAAAAGGGCTTTCTTTACATGTGAATTTTATCTCACCATTGACTCTAAAAATAAATTATATAAGTTTAAGGGTAAGTGTGAGAAAAGAAAAATCTCTGCAGAAGTTAAGGCAGATTTCTTATAAAAAACAACCTGCCATAGTAGAGTGTGGGACAGAATCATGTGGAAAGTTAATATTATTCTATATGCTGTTATACAAACTTGTCAGCCGTTCTCTCTGGAATAAAGTAAAGCACCCTTCCTCTTTTCTGTCACATGGGCTGTTCATTCAGAAGGTTTTTATTCTTTTTCCTTTCTCTGATTTTGGTGGTCTGTGGAACATTAACACACACACACACACACACACAGTTATAGAGCTTCTCCTGAATTCTAAGACAAGTTCACCTTAAGGAGTACCCTCAACTCAAGTTTCCTTCCTATCAATGACCAGTTATTAGTGAATTTTTTAATGTAGAAAAACAATAAATTGCTGAGTCTGTGGCTGTTGACGTTTCCTTTTAGTGGTACAAAATGAAAACTAACCATCCCCATTATTTCACAGTCCAATTCAACTAACACTGTTCCTAGATAGCAAAGAAAGATGCTTCTGTGAGAAATGCAGTGTGCTGTTACCCAGCCAAAGGTTTCCTCTGCTTTCCTTCCTGGGTCTTTGCTGACATGGAATGCAGGTTCACCCCTTTCTTCATGTAACATTTCCTCAGAGCTGTCCCATAAAGTCCAGAGAAGTAGAGGAGGAATCTTACGATAGAAGTTGCTAGAAGGATTTGGGAGGGAGAAGGAGAAGAGGGCATTAGAGGATTTGGAGGAAGGTGGTGTTAGATAGATATGATCAAAAATGCATTCAATATACTTATGAATTTTTTGAAGAATAAATAAAAGTATTTTATAAAGTTGCTAAAAGCCAGTGGGTACATACTGATAAATCCTGAAGGGCATTGTATATTTAGCATGCAATAAGACATGGAGAAATTATGCATAATCTTAGTTGACAGAAATTTGAGATAAAGCTCTTTAAGAGTACATTAGCTACTTATATGTTTTGGTGATAAAACATAATGACCAACACAACTTATAGAAAAAAATGAGTTTATTTTGGCTTATATAGAAAAAAATGAGTTTATTTCGGCTTATGGTTCCAGAGGGATAAAAGTCCATCATGCATCACAATACAGAAGCACGGCAGCCAGAGGTACGCAAGGCAGCCGGAACCAGAAGCTGAGAGCTCACATCCTCAGTTACAAGTGCGAAGCGCAGAGAGCAAACTGGATATGGGGTGAGATTATAAACACTCAAAACCTGCTCTCAGCGGCATCCTTCCTCCAGGAAGGCCACAACTCCTAACCATCCCTGAATAGCACCATCGACTGGGGACCAAGTGTTCAAATGCATGAGTCTATGGGGGACAACTTGTATTCAAACCATCCCATTCCACTCTATGGCCTCCACAGACTCATGGTCATATCATAATGCGAACTGCATCCAGTCAAGCTTTCAAATGTCCCCAGGCTTTAAAAGCCCCAACACTGCTTAAAAGTCCAACATCCAAAGTCTCTTTTGTGACTCAAGGCAATCTCTTAATTGTAGCTCCCTGTAAACAAAAACAAAAACAAATTACTTACTTCCAAACAACATACAGTGGCACAGAAAATGCATTACCATCCCAAAAGGGAGGAGAGGGGCCAAAGGAAGACAAGAATCCAGAATGGCAAACACTAAACCCTATAGCTCTGTGTTCCATGTTAAAGGACTTAGATGGTCCTTTCAGCTTTGGTTCCTACAACATACATCTCCTTCTTCGACTGCTGTCACTTCATGTATGCAGCTCTCCTGGGCAGACATCTCACAGCTCTGACGTCACTAACTTCTTGGGGACAGGCTTCATTTTCACAGCTTCATGTAATGGCCTCCCAAGGCCTTCATCCACGGACTCCCCTAACACTCACTGCCTGGGCTCTCTGTAAACACAGAAGAGGAATCTACAACCCCTTCACTATGCATCTTTCATGCCCCTAAAGCCCACACCACATGAATGATACTGCCAAGTTAGGCTGCCAACTCGGGATGGATCTACACTTCCCTGGACCCCAGGAGCAGCAGCTTTTATTTGCTGTTGCTTTCTAGAAGCAGAAACCACCTAGGCTCTCTTTCCCACATCAGAAGCTTAGTTGGGTGGAGTCTTGCCCTGAAGGAACCCTACCATTTATTCAAGTGCAAAGCAGACCTCTCCTTAGTGGTATTAATCTCCTTAACAATTAGAGCCCCTCTTCCAGCCAACCTTTATCTCTCCAAACTGTACATTCTGTATTTCTTTTTGTCCCACTTTCTCTTTATCATCATAGACCAGCAAAAGCATTATGGATAATAGTCATGCCACACTCAGCATTATGCAACATGGCAATTTCCTCTGCCAAAGAAATTACTCCACAGTTTTCATGACCTGGACAAATTATTGTTGTTAAAATATCCATATTATCTAAAATAATTTATAGATTCAAGGCAATCCCTGTCAAAATACTAACAGCATTGTCTACAGAGCTAGAAAGATAATCCTAAAAAAATTATATAGAAGCACACATGTCCCAGAATAGCCAAAGTAATCTTGAGAAAAAAGAACAAAGTTTGGAAGTATTGCATATTCAAAATGGAAATAACTATGAAGCATGGCATTGGCATATAAAAAACACACAGAAGTGGAATAAAAGAGAGAAATAACTGTGTGAGTTTATAACCAACTTATCTTTAAAAAGATGTCAAAAAACATGGTGTCCACTCCCACATAGTAGAATGAAACATGAAGCTTTCTCCCTGTACCAGAATCAACACAAATGGATCCAATACCTTAATAGAAGATCTGAAACTACAAGAGGAAAACATGCGAGGGGGGTGTAAATGTTTAAACACATGCAACAGTTTCCTGGATAGAACTCCCAGTCCACTTCTTAAAATTCAGCCTCAGGCGAGTTCTCAGGAAAAGGGCAGAAGGCAGCCAGTTTCTTTGCCAAAATAGCACAGAAATGGGCTCTAGTCCAACTGCTAATATTGTTCCCTCCTGAAACCTTGTGAGCCAGGCTGCTACATTCTGCAGTACTCTCAGCACTACAGCCTTCAAGGCTCCTGCTAAGGTCAGCTTACGGCATCCAACTTTTCTACAAAGTTTCAGTCTTCCACATTCCTCTAAAAAACAACATGCTCATGCACTATACAGCAACAGCCTCCTCTCTGGTTTCCAACTTCTGCCGTCAGTTCTTTCCTGTTGCTGTGATAAAACACCACGAGCAGAAGCAACTTACAGAATGGAGGGTTTATTTAGGCTCACGGTTCCAGAGAGATAAACGATCACCATGGCAGGGAAGCAGGGCAGCAAGCAGCAGGCACGGCAGCCAGCGGGAGCAGGAAGCTGAGAGCGCGCATCCTCAACTGCAAGCAGGAAGCAGAGAGAGCAACTGGAAGTGGGGTGAGACTGTAAACACTCAAAGCTCACCCCTAGTGGCATACTTCCTCCAACAAGGCCACACCTCCCAAACCTCCCCCAAACAGCACCAGCATGAACCAAGGGTTCAAATACATGAGCCTATAGGGACATTCTTATTTAAAGCATGAAAAAGTTAACTTAATATGAATTGGCGATAGCAGAAATTCTTTAATGGGGCACTGCCCTGATTATGGCTTTATAAGTAGTTCAGTGCACTGGGCAAACTAATTAATGCTGTGCTGGCAAATGGCCCTAATTTAAAATATTGAAAAATATTAGATGTTAACAACTATAAAGCACCTAGAAATTAGAAAGAAATATTACTGTATGTCTTTATCTACTGGTGGTTCTCTGTGACAGGCTGCCACTGTGTAGCTCAGGCTGTTCTCAAACTCACTGTGTAGTTGGAGAACTGGCTTTGAACACATCATCTTACCTCAGCTTTCCAAGTAGTTACATTGCAAGCCAGTGTCACAATGCTGGGCTCATATGTACTACCTTAAAAGAGCTAGACTCTGGTGTCCCCAACCTTCTCAATGACAGGATCATCACTGAATTGCAAAGAAATCATTTCTAAAATAGACTTTGAAAGATTATGACATTTTCTCTGAATATTATGTGTATGTCTCTCTCACACAAATATTTAAGAACCAGTTTTTGAAAAATTATCCAAATCAAGTAGAAACAGAGTTCTGTCCTGGCTTTTCTTTTGGTCAATTAGTAGAAAAGAGAGAGAGAGCTAGTGTGTGTGTTGTATGTGTGGATAAAATATGAATATAATACACATATATATACAGCTGTTGGTAAATTACTAAAATTACTATGACATTAATATAGCGTTAAAAATGTTTTAAATGAATGCCAAGAGCTGGATGTGGTGGCTTACATCTATAATTTCAACAGTAAGGACACTGAAGCAGGATGATCACAAGCTCAAGGCCTGCCAAGGTTACACAGTGGGGCTGACATGGCTAGGGGGACATTCTCAATAAAGTGACTGCCAAGGTATAATTTTTATCAAGTACTAGACTGGCCTGATTGTTGTACAAAGTTTAGCACACAACCAAAAAGAGGAACTCCTAATGACAAAAGATAAAACAAAACTCCTGCCATAGACATTCATGATTAAATGACTGTGTTCATCACCATATGGGGTTCCTTATGGCTTAGGTTAGCTGAAGCATGACAAGCTAAAATCTTTTTCTAAAGTGGGTGCTCTGATGACCTGTGGTGGATGATGCACAATAGAGTCATGCTGTTGGTAATCCAACCCAGTCAGTAATGATCTAATACACTGAGATAGGAGTTTCATGGGCACACAAAGAAAGAGACCATGGAAAAGACACTGCCATTACCTGAGCAGAGGCCCAGGGTGTTGTGGCCGCAGTGTTCACATCTACCAGCCTGCACATGAGGGTTAGTAAAGAAGTTTCTTACTCCAAGTATAGAGCTGTACCTAAAAGAAACTGGTTCTGCACCCCACTGGGAAGATGTTTACACCAAGCCAGTACCTACTTACCAAGACAGAAAATTCTCCAGCTGTTGACAGTTCTGAGGGTCATAAAGTCATTCTTCTGGCAATAAATCTAACTACCTTACAATCGACAACTGGTGTTTTCCTCAAGAATTTGTTTGGAGAACAGATTGTAATGAACCCTCAACCATGAGGAATAGACTCCTTTCCCATGTCAAGTCCTTTGTTTTAGTAAATGACATATAGTCCTAGTTCAACAATTTACCTTTTCAGTAATTGTGCCCGTTATTGTGTCTTGCACCCCAAATTTCACAGTGAATGATACCAAACACATTAAAGATGATGGAGTACATAAGAGTCTATTCAACATATATAGTCTGAAACCTTAGGAATATGTGTGATTTGGCCGTGCTCAACATTATGGGACCTAATGGAAGAGAAAAAAAAAGATAATCTTCATTTTCAAATAATAACTGGGTAAGTAGAAGAACTCCTTTACTAATTGAACTTAGACACAGAAAACACAGTTAACTGGAAAGAACACTGAGATAGGGGTTTTTTTCCATAGTAAAGTTTTCATTTAGTACAAACCTCTGTGGTTTTGACCAATTCCTCATTTCAAACAGTGGAGATTTTTTTTAAGCCCAAGTAATAATGTATTTAATTACTTGAGAAAATAACCTAATGAAACAGTAATTCATATAAATTCAAGCATTATTCAAACACGTTTCAAATACTGAAGTTTCAAATGGAACACTTTATTTACATGTTAGTTGTCTTCATTAACATATGCACACTGATACACTGATTGTTCTGCACAGAACAAATGATGTCTAGATATCCCAAAGGGAAATCAAAATTGAAAATATATTATTTTTAGTATTGTAGGCAATTACATACACGTCACTTACAAAGCTATTACTGATCTGTCCAAGGAAGCAGAGTGGTGGAGAGGGAAGAAAACTGGAGTATGCATTCAACAGTGCCATAACTGAGGTCTCAACATGAGAAAGCTGACAAAACATGGATTTTTGCTGTGAAATTTCTCTGCAAAATATGGACAAAAGTCTGTCAATGGGCAGTAAATTGCAGTCAATCTTCGCACATTACGGTGCAGAGGCATCAATGAAATCGCTTAGTCCTTCTCTGGGACCAATTTCAGAACTTTGCCAATTGCGATTGTCTTACCCTCATCTCTTAAAGTAAAACGACCCATCTGAGGAAAATCTTTAAATGTCTCCAGGCAGATAGTTCCTGCTGTCCTTAATCGGGCAATACACACTTGATCTTGTTTCACAAAGCGGGGCCGTGTCTTACTTTTTTCTCCTGATTTCTTGTCTACCAAGGAGATTAAGGCTGTTATCTCAACTTCCTCAATACAAGTATGGATGTGAAGCACCGCGTTATAACCTGGGCAGATGATAGATTTGTGCTCAATGATCACAATCTGAACATCAAATGTGCGTCCAGAGTGGCAAAGATTACTAGGTTCACAAAGTATGAAGCCTGGAAGAATCTCTTCTTCTTCGATTCCTTTCAGTCTGATTTTGAGGTTTTCACCCGGGGCTACAAAATCAGTCTCAGTATCATCAGAAACTATTCCTAGAACCTCCACATTGTGCTTATTGGGCATCATCACAAGCTGCTGGCCTTTAAAAATGGATCCCGATTCCAGCTTTCCCAGGACCACAGTGCCCATATCCTTGTACTTATCCACAATTGGCAACCTAATTGGTCCATCAATTGATCTGTTGAAGTTTGGCAAACTATCCAAATATGGAATAAATGGTAATCCAGTGTACCAAGGGCAGAAATCTGACTGCTCTTTAATATTTGCTCCAGTCAGTCCTGAGCAGGGCATAAAGTGAATGTCCTTTTTGGGACTGAAGCCAACTTTTTTCAAAAACGGGACCAGTTTCTCTTTACATTCTTCATATCGCTCACTGCTCCAATCTACCGTAGGATCATCCATTTTATTAATAAGCACTATTAAGTATTTTACCCCTGCTGTTTTTGCCAACATCGCGTGCTCTCGTGTCTGTCCACCTTTTTCAAATCCAGTTTCAAATTCTCCTTTCCTGGCAGAGATGACCAGGACAGCCAAATCAGCTTGAGAAGCACCACCAATCATATTTGGGACAAAACTCTTGTGGCCAGGGGCATCTAAAATTGTGAAATGTTTCTTTTCGGTTTCAAAATACGCACGGCCCACTTCCACTGTTTTACCCTTGTCTCTTTCCTCTTGGTTTGTATCTAAGGCCCAGGACAAATACCAAGTCTCTCTATTCTTCTCCTTAGCTTCTCTTTCGTATTTCTCAAGTGTCCTTCTGTCAACCATTCCAGTCAAAAACATTATTTGTCCTCCAATGGTTGACTTGCCAGCATCTACATGCCCAATGAACACCACATTTACGTGTTCTTTCTTAGGAGCACCTGACGGTATGACCATAGATTTTGATTTCCTTATTTCCTCTTTCTCCTCCATCATTTCCTTGCCACTTTCTTCTGGGGACCCCGAATCTCCCAAAGAACCCCCAGGCTTTGCTTCACTTACTTCTTTAAGCTCCCACGATTCATCCAGGGCCATCTCCACCTCTCCATTTTCTACAACAGGTTCTGAAAGTTCCATGGTAACAGCTGAACTGGAACCTTCCCACAACACTAAAGGTCCATCTTTGGAAGGTTCCACAGGTGCTCCCCATCCCAGCCTTTTACCTTGAGGGTCTCCAGCGCCGGTGCAGGTTTCGTCGCTGCTGGAGGCTGTGGGGGCGGGTGGCTGGGCCGAGCCGGGCAGGAAGGACTGCACGAACTCCGCGGCGCTTACGCTAGTAGGCACGAAAGGTTTGGCGTTGATGTTGAGCTGACTGCTGAAGGCCGTGCTGAGATGCTGGCGCCGGGCCTCCGCTTCTGCTGCCCCGGCCGCTGCCGTGGCCGCAGAGGCGATGCCATCCCCACTTGGAGCCGAACTCGGGGCTTCCATGTCCACCTGATCCCAGCAGTCGGGAGCTGAGTCGCTGCTGCTGCCGAGATCCATGGCTGAGCAGCCGGGGTGCGGCGGAGAAGGAGGGAGGGAGGCAGGTCAGAACGTGCTGTTCCCACCGATGGTGGTAAGGCAGACCAGCCAAGGGCCACGGGATAGCTACGCGAACCTTAGCGGCGCAGAGGCAGCAAAGCGCAGATGCTGCATCCACAGCTGCGGCGGCGGCAGATATGGCCGCTCAATGCTCTGCTCCTGTGTGTAAGCGAATCTCCTCCCCCAAATCCCAATCACTTCCGACTCCTCCACCCCTGACCCAATGCCTGTGGTGAATTGACCCCTTGCTGCCATCCGTAGGTTTGTCCCCTTTAGTTCTCAGACAGAGGCTAAGTCCAGAAGTACAGTTTTTAAAATGAGATTTTCTATTTACTTTGGTTCATATGATCTGGGAGAATGATTTGACCACGTCCCAAGTCCCAATGATTAAACCATATACACACCTGACTTCAAATTCTGCTAAAATTTTCCCGTAAAATGAAAACTTCTATTGAATAAATGGAAGGCAAAATGAGCAACCCAAGGGGGAAAGTAAGTAGTGCTCAGACGGGATTTATGAAATGTATAAAAATAGTAATTGCAACTTAAGATCACTTATTAATTTGAAATCCGGAGGCTTTTTTGTTCCCACTGGTGCCCTATCAGCTTGCATTTTAAGGATAGGGTTAAAGATCTTCTTAAATTTCCAAAGGAAGGCAATGTTTCAACCATGCCCTCTAGCCGTTTCATGTGCCAGTACCTGGACCGCAGCTGGCAAGTCATTCTGTGGACTAAGGCCACCTGTGCTTTTCCAACCAACTGTATCCTGGGTATACCTGCCCTATTCATGAGGACTTCTCCAAGAGTAGTCTCTAGAACCACAGGCCAGGATGTTTCAGCTTCATTCTGAGAGCCTGAAATGGGAACTGGGTTTACAAATAAGAATCAATGAAGTCGTGGTAGTTAAAAGAAACTGTGGCTGTAAGCTCAATTACAGCAGCTATGACCTCTGAGAAAAAAAACCTTAAATCTATTAGAATCAATAGACTATCACCCTCAGAAAAGGTTGACATTTTATCTAAATCCTGGATAACATTGTTTGTACATTATCTTATAGTAGAGAGAGGGAAGCAGGAGATAATACAATTTGCTTTTCCTATGTGGAGTTTTAGACATTTATTTTAAATCAACCCAACAACCAAGTAAGACATTACAAACCAAGTGAATGGTGATTTGAGAATTGTGGTCTCCATGCTTTATGGGAATATCATGGCCCTTGATACTGTTCAATTTAGAGCTGCCACAGCTGGATGCTATTCCCAAGCCTTTGGATATCCCTTCATCCTTTTCCTTGGGTAATGATTTATTTATTTAATTTATTGTGAGATAAAGGGAATTAATAGGAAAAACTGAGAGATGAAATGTAAAGATGGCCTTCTGGACAGTACCCCACGCATGTACTGAGACATTTTGTGATAGGATTCTTTAAATGGGTTTAGGAGAATTTGTCAAAGTTTAGGGGGCTATTGTCACATAAAGCAATTTATTCAAATAAACAGGACAGATTTAGAATTTTGCCTTCTTCTGAGTCAACTGAATTAGTCATAAAAATATTAGCAAGATTGTTGCCGCGGTATCTGTTGGAGAACACAGGCTTCTCTGCTTTGATAACATTAAAGGAGAAAGGAAAAATAGTGGATGGATGTCCTTACAGTCTGTCAGTCATAGGATTCAGAAAGAGGCAAGAGGCAGGCCAGAGAGACAGAGACAGACAGATAAAGGGACAGAGATACACTTCTCTGTACCAAAATAATTGACCTTGGACAAAACTTTTGGTTTGTGAGGTAGCATTTGTCTTTAAAGGGTTTATCACTAAATCAAAGATTTTCCCCACTATATTTTTAAGTATAAATGACATTCATACATTTTGGTAAGTTTAATATTTCCCCTTTTAAAACATTTTATTGTAAGATATAGCACAAAGATAATTGCATAAAGCCAGGCAATGATAGTGAATGCCTTTAATCCCAGCACTTAGGAGGCGGGGGCAGGCAGATCTCTGTGAGTTCGAGGCCAGCCTGGGCTACAGAGCAAGATCCAGGACAGCCAGAGCTACTTACACTGGGAAACCTTGTCTCAAAAAAAAAAAGATAATTGCATGAAACAAAATTATGCTTATCTTCTTATAAAAAAGGCAAAAACACAATTCGGGTTGGGTACCCCATAGTCAATTGTTCTCTGAAGTTTGACCTAAGGCTCAGGGAACATCCAGAAGAAGAGACGGAAGTACCACAATGTTTGCTTCAGGATAGTGTCTTCTATATATGACAGAGAAGCTTCATACATGATATCTCAAGATGTCTAAAGAAGACCTACACAATAATAACACTAGTTGACATACCAATGTGGATGGGAAAAATTTCATAAGTGCTCTAGAACTGTAGTTCTCAACCTGTGGGTCACGACCCCTTTGGCAAACCTCCATCTCCAGAAATATTTACATTACAGTTCATAACAGTAGTAAAATTACAGTTATGAAGTAGTAACAAAATAATTTTATGGTTGGGGGTCACCACAACATGAGGTACTGTATTAAAGGGTTGCAGCATTAGGAAGGTTGAGAACCACTGCCGTAGAAGAAGAGCTATAGGCTGAAGAGCTAATGGCTGCTGAGAGTCAATCTTTTCCAAGGATGAAACCCCTGGTAGGTTATCCAGTCTGAAGTGGTCAGCCCTCAACACATACACATGAGCAACACTAAATGAGCTCATCAGGTTGTGTTTGTATATACATACTATGTGTGTGTAATTATTAGAGAAGAAGATGTCATGAATTTGAGAGTGAGTGGAAGGGATGTAAGATGGAGTTAGGGGCGACAAAGGAGAGAGAAATAATGAAAGTAAATACTCATGTATGAAAGTCTCAAAGAATTTAAAAAGCAAATAAAGAAACAAAAAATAAATAAACAAAAAAATTATAAAAAGGAAACACACCTATAGCCAACATATAAATCAATAAATGGAAATTTGTACCAGATGTTGTGGTACACATATATAATTTTAGGATTTGGGAAGTGGAGATAGGAGAATCAGGAGTTCAAGGTCAGTTAGGTACCTAATAAGGGACTAGATAGAAGAGGGGATCTTCTAAGGAGAGGGAAATAGCATATTAGTGTTATAAAGAGACAATGGTGAAACATTGAAATCTCTTTCCTACTATATTCAATACTATAAATTTCCTCATAGATAATTCTTTAATAGTATCCCATAGGCTTAGATGGTGTTTCCATTTTTATTTAGCAAAAAATTTAATTTCCCAATTAATTTATCTTATGATCCATAAGTTATATAACCTAATTTAGTTTCCAAATTTTTAGGGATTTCCTATAATCATTCTATTATGGATTTCTAATTGAAATCCATGTTGTCTGAGAAAATGTATATGATTTGAGGCTTTGAATTTGAAGGGATTTATTTCATTCCTTATAATATGGTTTATATCAGTAAATATTCCATGTGTATTTGAGAAAATGTGACTCATAATATTGTTGTTGAATATGTGATATATGTCTCTCAAGTCTAGATGGCTAATTGTATTATTCAATTTATATCTCTGATGATTTTCTGCTTACATTGACAGAGGTCATTGAAATTCCTGCATAAAATTATTGATTTTAATATTTCCCTCTTCAGTTCTATCAGGTTTACTCCAAAGATTTGATACTCTTTTGCCAGGTATGTAAACATTTATGATTGATAAGCTCTCTTATTTATTTATTTATTTAGACAAGGTTTTACAATATACTCCAGGCTAACCTAGAACTCATTATTCTCCTACCTTGGTATCCAGATACAGCGTGTCTTCTTATTAAATTGATTACTTTATCACTATTAAACATCCTTCTTTTACTGTACTCTTACTGTATAGTTAACAATGGACTCTCTATCAAAGCTTTTTTTTTTAATCTTATTTGCACCTTCAAAAATAGGTGTATTTATTTGCACATGGACTTTGTGATAGAGCTCTAACCTAGCACAGATGAGACCCTACATATGAATCCTACTACCACAAAAACAAAAAACAGTGGCAACAACAATAAATAAAAAACCAAGTACAGTCCTTGTCGACAACACATTTGCCTTTTTATCTACTTTATCTTGTTATGAAAGATATTCTTTCCAGATATTGAATTTTTCCTGAACTTTTTTTCTTTTAGAATTTCAGTGGCGTTCAATATTTTCTTACTTGAATTGTTCCCATTGAGAAATGCAATGATGTTATCGTTGTTTCTCTGTACCTAATGTAGCTTTTATCTCTTAGTGCTTTTAACATTTTCCTCTTTTTTCATTGCCATTAAGCAGTGATTAACTATAATGTGAATTGGTGTACCTTTTCCCCATTTTTCATTAGTGTCCACTTTCCTCTCTTTTATACTATATTTTTCTGATATATATACATATATATGAAATACATACATATACTTATATGAAATCTAGAATTCACAGATGAAAAATCATAGAATTCTTTCTGGGTTTGGTTTAGTTCAATTAACAGGATTATCTTAATTTGTATCCATTTTCTATGGGTTAGGGATACAGCTCAGCGGTAGAGTGCTTCCTGAGCATGTATGAAACTAAGTTCAGTAACTAACACTGCAAAAGAAATTCATCGTATTTACTATTTCTTTCAGCACTGAGCCAACTGTATGAAAAACACTTGATAGACATAAACTATCTAAAATGTAGTCCTTGCAGTTAAATAGTTTCTAACTTAGTTGCATTTAAAATACACATAATTTTCCTGGCATTTTTTTTCTCAGCACTTAAAATATATCATCTCACTGTTTTGTTGTATTCATTATTTCAATAAGAATCCAGTTGACAATATTATTAGGATCTTTCTAAAACATAGGTCTCTTCTTGCTTTGAATATTTTCTTTGTCTTTCAGCACTTTTGTGCTTCTGCCTGGTCTTGATTTTGTCATGCTTAGAGTTCATCAGGCTTGGTATAGATTCTTCTATCCAAAATTGGAGTTTCCTTGAATTTTTTCCCTTACTGTGCACCATTATATGTATGCTAATGGGATTAATGGGGAATCTCACCTTTTTCTGAGTCTCTATTTTCTCAACAATCTTGTCTCTTTCTCTGCTTCAGATTGAAGAATAACATTTGATCTATCTTAAAGTTGGTTGATTACAACTCTGACTGTTCAAGATTAGTGATGAGTTCCTTTCATGAAATTTTCACTTGGTTTGCTCTATTTTTCAACTCCAAAATTCCTACTTTTCTGTTTTATCATTTTCACACTTTATTCATATTATCTAGCTGGTGAAATATTAACAACACCTCAATTAGGTCTTAAGGTTTGCCATGGTTAATTGATTTATATTTTATTTATACTGGCTGATTTAGAATTTTGTCTGTTAGATCTTGTACCTGATACCAAAAACATACACTGGAGAAAAGACAGCATCTTTGCTGTGGGATGGTCTGTATGTCAAATTGCTCTGATTGGTCAATAAGTAAAACACTGATTGGTCAGTGGCCAGGCAGGAAGTATAGGTGGGACTAACAGAAAGGAGAACTGAGAGAACAGGAAGGTGGGGGAGACACTGCCAGCCGCCGCCATGACAAGCAGCATGTGAAGACGCCAGTAAGCCACGAGCCACGTGGCAAGGTATAGATTTATAGAAATGGGTTAATTTAAGATATAAGGACAGTTAGCAAGAAGCCTGCCACGGCCATACAGTTTGTAAGCAATATAAGTCTCTGTGTTTACTTGGTTGGGTGTGAGCGGCTGTGGGACTGGCGGGTGACAGATTTGTCCTGACTGTGGGCCCGGCAGGAAAACTCTAGCTACACATCTTCAATAATTAGTGGTATAAAAACTAGATGTCAACATATAGATGCATGAAATTAGAACCACGTTAACATGGAAGGAGGAAATTCTGTGGGGCCCCAACTGTAGGCACAGCAACTAAGGAATGCTGAGAGCAAGAGAAATAATCCTCCCCAGGGAAGAGCCTTCCAATTGGTTACTCAATACCAAGTGATAAGCCCTGAAATCATATGCATACAAGTAACGTTATGTGGACTGAGTAGGATATATATATGGATTATTATATATACACATATATATATATATATTGTGTGTGTGTGTGTGTGTGTTTAAAGCAACAATTAAATAGAGGTCATGAATTTGAGAGCAAGTAAGTGGGAGATACATGGGAGGGATTGGGGAGGAGGAAATGAACATTAGCTGTTAAGTAAAGGATAATCATGCTACAACCCACAGACCCAGAGAGGCTAAGTAACAAGAAAGACTCAAAGAGGGAGAGGGGATACATGGACCTCCCTGGGCAGGGGAAATAGAATAGATTTTGGGGGTGAGTGGGGATGAGAACAGGAGAGATCAGGTGGGGTGGAGGGATGGAGGGAGAGACTACTGGAATTGGGGGCATTTGGGGAGCAATGTGGAAACCTAGTGCAGTGGAAACTCCCTGGAATCTACGAGGGTGACCCTAGTGAAGACTCTAGTAATGGCGGATACAGAACCTGAACCGGCCATCTTCTGTAACCAGGCAAGTCTTCCAGTTGTGGGACTGGGATATCAAATTAGCCACAGAACCTTCGACCCACAATTTGTCCTGCCTGCAAGATGTGCTGGAGTAATGGTAGCACAGAACTTGTGGGAGTGGCTAAACAATGACTGGTCCAACTTGAGGCCCACACCAGGAGAGGGAGCCCATGCCCAACACTGACTGGGTGGCCAGGAACCAGAGACTGGATAGCCGAGAGACCTAGGAAAGAACCAAACATAACTAGGGAAAAGTCAATGAAATGATTACCACTGATATTCTGCTATACTCATATTATCATCAAAGAGGCTTCAACCAGCAACTGATGGGAGCAGATGCAGAGACCCACAGCCAAACACTAGGCAGAGCTCAGAGAACCCTGCAGAAGATGGGGAGGAAAGATTATAGGAGCCAGGGGGGGTCAAAGATGCCAGGAGAAACTGAATCAACTCAAGAAAACCCACAAAATTAACTAACTTGGGTTCATAGGGGCTCACAGAGACTGAAGTGATGAATGCAGAGCCTGTATGGGTCTGAGCTAGGTCCTCTGCAAATATGTTATGTTTATGTAGTGTGGTGTTCTTGTGGGACTCCTAACAGTGGGAACAGGCTGTCTCTGACTCTTTTACTGGCTTTTGGGACTCTACTCCTCAAACTGGGTCCCCTTGTCCAGCCTTAATACATGGGGAGGTGCTTAGTCTTACTGCAGCTTGATATGCCATGTTTTGTTGATACTCATGGGAGACCTGCCCTTTTCTAAACAGAAATGGAGGAGAAGTGGATCTGGGGGAAAGGGGAGGAAGTGCAAACTGGGAGGAGTGGAGTGAGGGGAAACTGCTGTCAGGATATAATGTATGAGAGAAGAATAAATAAAAAATAATAATAGTAATAAAAATAAAACAAAAATATTTTCAAAAAATAAATATGTATTTAAATAATCTGGTATCTGAACCATCTCATTAGCAATTTCTAGTATACCCTTTAAGCTCCTGTGCATGAGTAATGTGTTCCTGTTTCATTGTATGTCTCATAATTTTTGAATAATGTATTCTTTTTTGTGATAACTCTAATTTATGGTATCTGACTTTGTTGATGTCATTCCCTGCTCTTAGGATCCACTAACTGCTGGCATATTTGCAAAGCCTTCAGCACTTAGGATGGTGCCAAAACAATGCATATTCATTTGAAATAGAAACTTTACTTAGAATTTTGAAGGTTGGTTTATCTCTGGGTTGCAATATATAGTTAAGAGGATAGATAGCAAGTTACAATACCCACTCTCCAGAGGGTTAAGAAAGGGAAAGAAAGATGAGAGAGGGGAAGTAGATAGATTTCTATTATCAAGTATAAAGTCGGGAATATTATATAGCTCATAATATAAAATAGCTAATAAGGGACATTCTAAACCTCTTTATTTATATATATATATATAGCAATTTATAAAAAATTGGTCAAAACCTTAATTGCATTGAACAACAAAAATTCACCCATGATGAAATAGATAACACAAACTGCACTATAATTAATATAATGCTAGTTGTGTCGCTGTTAAAATCACTTTGAAACAGAAGTCTCTAGGCCCAAATTTTTTGCTGGTGAATTTGATTATATATTTAATGGAGAATTTCAAGCCTGTACAATTACTTTCAGAAAACAGAAAAGGAAGAAACAATTCCTAACTCACATTATAAAATTGTGTTTTTTTAAAAAATAAATAACCCCCATGAATGGAGATGCAAAATTCTTGAATAAGTTAGTAGCAAAAATACCCTAATAATATATGGAAAGTATTGATGCAAAAACCCAACTCTCAAAGGACATAAGAGAGAGTTTATTCTGGGGCCAAATATGAGTGACCATGATCTAGGAATACACATATACAGGTTTTCACAAATATCATTATGGTGGTTTGAATGAGAATGGCCCCCATAGGCTCATGTTTGAATGCTTAGTTGGTCCCCAATTGGTAGAACTGTTTGAGAAGGATTAGGAGGTGTGTCATTGGGAGTAGACTTTGAGGTTTCAAAAGACTCATGCTATGACTAAAGCAACTAATTAAAGAAAGTGTTTGATCTGGGTTTATGGTTTCAGAGGGTTGGAATCTGTGATGGCAGAGCAAAGACTGAGAACAGGAACAGCTGAAAACCCACATCTTGAGCCACAGGTATGAGCAGATAGAAAGGGATTGGGAATGACATGATCTTTTAGAAGCTCAAAGCTCATCCACAGTGCCACACCTCCTCCAACTAGGCCATACCTTCTAATCTTTCCCAAACAGTTCCACCTACTAGGGAATAAGCATCAAAATATATGAATAGATGGGGGCCATTCTCATTTAAGCCACCACAAGTATGTCCAGTATGGAGGAAGTTATGTAAGATTTTATTAGACACAGAATTTAAAAAAGCATAAAAGTATTTGTCAAATACATTAAAGGAGACCACGGGTACACAGGTTATAGCAAGCCAGGGAGAACACTGGTGTGGGTTTCACGTACTATCTGATGACTTCCTTAGCTTTCAGATTGGTGGAAGCTAGTGTTTTGCTCTTTTAAGATTTTAGTAGTCAAAAAGATGTTAGGTTAGACACGAGTGGTCAGAGTGGATTTCAAGTGGAATCAAAGTAGCTCAAGATAAGTTGACACTCGCCTACATTTTAAGCCGCCATAATCTTTAAGTTCAGTCATTTGACCTTCTGGGATTTTCAGTTCACAAAAGTACAATTTATTATAACCATATTGGGTCTGCTCTTGTTATAAAAAGTTAGTTAATAGTCAAAAAGTCAGTGTAAACTACCCCTATTACCAGTCCACTGGGGAAAAAAATAAGATCAGTGTCTCAAATGGTTTAGAATAGGCATCACTCTATAAATTTGACCAATTAGGAAACTTCCCTCAAGCTAGTAATAAGAGCTTCTACTGCAAACCCACAGCTAACATCATCCTTAATGGCAGTAAACTGGATATTTTTCCTCTAATCTACAGCAAAGCAAAGAAGTTTTTCTCGTCACCTCTGCTCAACATCATTTTAGAAGTAGTAAACAATGCAGGGTCATATATCATGGTATTAGAAAAAGTGCGTAAATTCTGTAGGGACTTGAATTAATTTCTTAGCACCAAATAAGTAACCACCAATTTGTTTAAAAGACAAACAGAAATTTCTCATGAAAATGAAATAAAATTCATATTTTTCTAGAAGATAGTTACCAAGAATTCTATAAAAAATTATAAACCCTAGAAATATCCAGTGAATTTAATAGAAACTCAAAGAATAAGTCAACACACACAAACATACATATATATATAAAATAGTAATGAAATTTTCAAAATTTATAATGGCAGCAACAATTACATTGTTATTAAAACAATACATTTTATGATAGCTCAAAAAATAAGTAGATATGAATTTACAAACAGAATGCATAGATTATGCATTTGAAAATTGCAAAATATTGGGGCTGGAGAGATGGCTCAGGGGCTAAGAGCACCAGCTGCTGTTCCAGAGGTCCTGAGTTCAATTCCCAGCACCCACATGGTGGCTCACAACCATCTAGGATGAGATTTAGTGCCCTCTTCTGGCATGTAGGCATACATGCCGGAACACTGTATGTATACATAATAATAAATAAATCTTTAAAAAAAAAAAAAAAGCCGGGCGGTGGTGGCGCACGCCTTTAATCCCAGCACTCGGGAGGCAGAGCCAGGCGGATCTTTGTGAGTTCGAGGCCAGCCTGGGCTACCAAGTGAGTTCCAGGAAAGGCGCAAAGCTACACAGAGAAACCCTGTCTCGAAAAACCAAAAAAAAAAAAAAAAAAAGAAAAGAAAATTGCAAAATATTAATGAAAGAAATTTGAAAACTAAACAATCAGAATGCTGTGTTACATGCCCATTATTCCAGGTACTGAAGACATAAAAGCAGAAAGATCATGTGAGCCCAGGAGTTGAAAGCTAGCCTGGGCAACAGAGAAAGCCTAATCTCAATAAATAAAGCTGATTTTTAAAACAGTTGAGAGATATGTAGTATTATTGATTTGTAGTTTCTATACAAAAAAAGTGACAGTCACCTTCAAATTAATCTATAAATTTAACACCATTTCAACCATTATCACAACAGGATTTTTTAGTGTTGTAGAAACGGTGATTTTATCATTTACAGGGCAAATCAGAATTAGAAGACTCAAAATTATTTTTTAATCAATTTAGAGAAGTTACACTACTTGCAGTTACAGAATAATATATTCTTTTATCCTTTTTAGTTGTATTTTGGTTAGTACATAAAGTAATGGGTTTAGTTGTGCTATTTTCATACATATTTATCATTATATTTTATTTTTATTCTACCCACTGATTTCTCCCATCCCCTTTAATCTAGGTGTTGGTGTTTTCTTAGTTTCCTATTCCCAGGCCGTTGGTTAATTTCCTAGCTAAGAAGCACAATGAATTTTTCTTTTGTTTCTACTTTTTTGAGACTAGTTCTTAAACTCCCTATCTTTCTGCCTCTGCCGCCCAAGTGTTTGAATTATGAGCCTATTTCTCTGATGACTGTTTTTAATCTGAATATTTTTCAACATAAAATTTAAACAAAATTATAGCAGAAGTTGAAAGATTACAATTGATGCTTTTGTAGTCAGGACCTAGAAGAACAATAATTGCTAAACTTTGCCATATCAGTTTATGTCTCTCTCCTTCTCACTTTCTGATCCATTTTGAATGAACCACTTGAGGCTTACAGGCATTATTTTTAAGTAAACATAAATGCCTGCAGGAAAGTGCCATATGTTCTAAGTGTATAGCTCAAATCACTTTTTCAGAGTGAGCACACCTATGTAATTATGATCAGCATCGGCAAGATCATAAACATATCAACTTCCTGTTACACCTTAATTCCAAATGAATCCCAGCCCTGGCTTCTATCATTGTTTAATAGTTTTATTGGTTTTGAACTTTATAAAAAACGCAATCATTTAGATTTTGCAAGGTTTTGTGTACCGATTCCTTGCTTTAAGAAAGGCTACCTTGCCGGGCGGTGGTGGCGCACGCCTTTAATCCCAGCACTCGGGAGGCAGAGCCAGGCAGATCTCTGTGAGTTCGAGGCCAGCCTGGTCTCCAAAGCGAGTTCCAGGAAAAACGCAAAGCTACACAGAGAAACCCTGTCTCAAAAAACCAAAAAAAAAAAAAAAAAAAAAAA